>JAWDEX010000006.1:7248889-7281239 GCA_035221805.1 Trichilia hirta | reverse complement strand
GAATTTACAAAATTTAAATAACTCAAATAGAAGCAAATAACAAGACCTTATTATAAATTTAAAACATATATAATTATTAGAATGTGTATCAAGGATCGGGGGGAGAAGAAATGACCCCTTACTCAGCTATTCATACAAAAGTTGAACGATTATCTCCTTTTTACAACACAATAAATATACTATAACACAATAATTCTAACATCATTTAACACCAACTACCCTTATCTTATCTAATATAAGACATTATTTTAACATCTTACAATAGAAAGATAAAGTATAAAAAATATTACCTGAAATAGAACTTTTACAGAATAAAAATCTGTAACAAACAATGATAAGCGTAGATAAAATTTACAGAGGACAAAATTGGGTTATGACAAATAGTTGATGTTCAATCCATAAAAGTTGTACATAATAACTAGTTACGAAAATATATTAAGCCTTGGTGATAGACAAAGCAATTGTGCTTTACTTCTTACTGAACTATGAAACTAATGTATTTCCTAAAATATAACATATGCCACTAGCGCTTTTTCTATCTATTTTATGTCAAAATATCCTTTAAGGTCAAATAAATTATCTTTGAGATAAAATAAACGTAAGTTGGGTGTCCTTCTTAGATATTAGAATATCTTTTTTATAGCTATTAAGTGCAATTTTTTGGGATTAACTTGAAATCTCGCACATGCACAAATGCAATAGAGAATATCAGACCTAAATGCAGTTAAGTATAACAATAAACCTATCATGCCTTTATACAATCTATAGTTAATACTTTTACCAAAATCATCTTTATCGAATGAGGTGAAAATACTTGTAGGTGTATTTATATGTCTTTTCTTTTCTAGAAGTTCAAATCTTTTTGAAAGTTCTTTTACATACATAAATTGAGAAATGTAAATTCTATCATCTATTTGTTTGATTTGTAAACCCTCCCAAAAAATTAATTTTCTTATCATGCTTATTTCAAATTTATTTCTTATTAACTCTAAAAGTTTATTACACAAGAATTTATTTGTACTTCTAAATATAATATCATTTATATAGATTTGAATAATTAAAATATTCTCATCTTTAATTTTGATAAAAAGAGTTTTATCAACACTCTCTCTATCAAAATAATTCTTTAAAAAAAATTCATTAAATTTTTCATACCAAATTCTAGGAACTTGTTTTAAATATAATTTAAAAATTTATGATTTTTAAAACTAGAAGATTGCTCGATGTAAACTTCTTTATTTAGAAATTTATTTAAGAAAGCACTTTTGACATTCATTTGGAAAAGTTTAAAACTTTTACAACAAGCAATAGCCAAAAGAATTTACATAGCCTCTAGTTTAGTCACGGTTGCATGCATTTCACTATACTCTACTCCTTTCTCTTGACTATATTTTGCGTAACAAGTCTTGCCTTATTTATAATGATTTGCTCATATTTATCTAGTTTATTTCTACAGACCTATTTGATTCCTATAATTGGATAGTCATTTAATCTTGGAACTAAGATTTAAATCTCATTTCTTTGAAATTAATTTAATTTCTCTTGCAATGCTGAAACCCAAATCCTCATTATTTAATGCATCCTCAATTTTACTAAGCTCTAATTGAGAAATTTTACTAGGCTCTAATTGAGACACAAATGCAAGAGTTTAAATTTTCTCTAGGTTTCGAGATATCTCCCTATTAGCTCTTTTAGTTCTAACTTCTTGAGAAAGATCTCTAATACTCAAGTCCTTAAGGTGAGACAAACTTCCATTTCTTAAGGGGCTCTTTGGGAGTTTGTTCTTCAACTTCTACAATTTCTTTATTCTTTTCTTTATACCAATCTTCTAAGCTTAATGTTTTTATTTTTTCTACAACTTTGATTTTCTTAACCCATTTTTTTACTATCAATTTGGCTAAATTCAAATCAAAGTTATCAAATGTCACATGTATGATTTTTTCAACCACTTGAGTTTTTCTATTATATACTCTATAATCCTTACTCTTAGAGGAGTATCCTAAGAATATCCTTAGGTCAAATTTAGGTTCAAACTTTCTAAAGTTGTCTTTAATGTTAAGAATATAACAATTGTATCTAAATACTTTAAAGTATTTGATTTTGGATTTCATTTAGTAGATGAGCTCATAAGGTGTACTACCTAAAATTTTTCTAATGAGAACCCTATTGGTAATGTAAGATGCAATATTGATGGCCTCAGCCTAAAAGTATTCGGGCAAGCTATATTCACTAAGCATTATTCTAACTATCTTTTGTAAGATTTTATTCTTTTTTTAGCTATACCATTCTGTAGCAGAGTACTAAGGATTGAAAAATTATGACAACATTCATTCTCATCACAAAACGACTCAAATTTTCTATTCACAAATTCTCTACCTTTATCACTTCTAATCTTAACAAGTGTATAACTTAGTTTATTTTATACTTTTTTATAGAATATCTCAAATATGTCAAATATATCACTTTTATTTTCTAAGAAGAATACTTAAGTAAATCTAGAATAATTATCAACTATGACATAGCATAAAATTTGTTACCTAAAGATGTTATTCTATTAGGTCCAAACAAATTCATATGAATAAGCTCTAGAGTTCTAAATATTAATACAATATTCTTAGGCTTAAATGATCTTTTAACTTATTTGACTATTTAACATAATTCACATGTCTTACTCTTGGTAAATTTAAGATTAAATAGGTCATCTAATATGCCATATCTAGCTAATTTACTAATGAGGTCTATATACAATGACCTAACCTTATATGCCTCAACCATAAAAAAGTCACATAATATTTGTAAATATATAGCATTTACTACATCAATTTTGTCAAATTCAATCACAAATACATCACTAATTCTAGGAGTATACAAAATCTTCTTATTATTTTCATCAAACACATCACATGCATTCTTAAGAAATATGACATTGAATCTATTATCATACAATTGAGATATATTAAGCAAATTATATTTTAATCCAGCAACAAAAAGTACATCATTAATTATAACATTATTTTATAACTATTGTCTATAGACTACATTCTTTTCTTTCTTCTTAATTAGATATAAAACTAATTTCTTATTTCTTGTTATATGTTTTAAATATTCATTATCTAAAAACCACTTCCTTTTATGCTTAATGCTCTTTGTATGTGATACCTATAATACAAATAGAATTTATTTTGGTACTCATTTAACTTTAGGTCTAAAATATTAGTTTTAGGCTTGAAAACCTGAGTCATTTTAACATATACATTTTGTTTTGATTTTATACCTTAAGAACCTTTAGAGGTATTTTTTTTTAATAGAACATATGTTACTATAATGACCTCTTTTATTGTAGAAATAACACATAACAAAAGGACTTATTTATTTTGATGGTTTTACAAAGTAGTTCAAGTATGCCTTTTTGTCGTCCTTGCCTATAACCAATTCCCTTATCAAAAATCATACGTTGACTAGCTAGCAATTTGTCAAATAATTCTTTTTCTTGTATAAACTTAGCTAGTTGTCCCCTAAGATCATATACTCTATCATGCAATGCTTTGTTTTCATTCTTAAGGCTATCTAATTCTTTAGCATAACTACATTTATTTATTTTATCTAACTTACTCACTTTTGATCTTAGAGATTTATTTTCTTGAGTTAGCAGTCAATTCTTTTTTTTTAATATAGTTATATTTAGCAGATAGTTTCTCAAAATCATTCGTGAATTTATCATACAAATTAGTAAGTTCATCATACATCAAATTATCACTCTCATTGCTAGAACATGAATTATAATTAGAGAAAGAATGTACCCCATCATTATATTTGCACATAAGGCAAAAGTTAACTAGTTCGTTGTCTAATGAGGAACTGTTATCTTTACTTAAAGAGTCACTCCAAGTGACCTTTGTGCCCTGTTTCTAGTTTTATCCTTTTTATCTCTTCTTTGAGGACATTCAGGTCTATTATGTTCAGGCTTCTTGCATTTATAATTTATTACCTCTTTTTTGTTATCTTTTTCTTTCTCTTCTATTGTTGTTCCTTTCAATGCAACATTCTTCTTTTCTTTATCATGATCATCATCTTTATTCCTTTTGCTTTCTATTTGGTAAGTCATTAAAGGCTTAAAAGTTTATCAAAAAGTAGTATTCTTAGATCTTTTAGTTTTCTTATTGCCATTATTTTGACTTTTTAAGGCCTTGGCAAGCTTTTTAAGAATTTTATGACTACGTCAGCATTCGAATAGTTTCTACTAAGTGTTTTCAAATTATTTATAATGTCAGCAAATCTGGTATACATATATTTTATACTTTTATGAGATTTTATTTTAAATAACTTATAATCATGCCCAACATGCTAATTTTTAAATGTTTAACTCTTCTGGTGCCTTGATGTATGACTTTTAGTTTATCCTAAATTTTTTTAGTAGTCTTACACTCAGATATTCCATTAAACTCTAATCTATCTAAGGTACAATATAGGGTGTTCATTACCCTGCCATTTAAACTATGTTAGTTTGGCTCTTCTGTAATCCAATCTCTTTTAGGCATGGGTTTTATTTCTTTGGCTACATCGTTTACTATCGTAAGCAAAGCACATCCATCTTTTATTATTGATTGATTGTTAAAATCTAATGTGCTCAAATAAATTTGCATTCTTTTTTTCTAATAAGCATAATCTATTCTATCAAAAAATAGTTGTCTATTTGTTGACTGTCCCTTAATGTAATGACCTGTGTTACTGTTAGATGCTATTATAATCTACTATTCTTAGGTCGTTAATTTTATTATTGCAGAATTTTTGCTTTGATACCACTTGTTGTCCTAGATAGCTATTGTGTATTGAATGTAAGCTTAAGTGCAGAATGTATATATGAGCAATAATAAAATGATAAGAATTTAAGAAGAGAAAGAAAGCATACAGTAGTTTATAGTAGTTTGACGATATGCCTACGTTCACTCTCCCTTAGGTTTCTTTATACCAAAATTTTGTTATTTTTTTATATACTACGGGTCAATTGTAACCCTATTATAACTTCTTTTTCAATGGTAAAAGGTAATCTTTATAATGTTTTTCTTTTTATGAGTAAAGAGCAATCCTGGCAACGTCTTTTATTTTACAAGTGAAAAACAACCTAATTTCTCTCATTTTTTAATCGAGTAAAGTGTAATCCTCAAGATTTACTAAGTAAAAGATATAATTTTTGAGCTCTCTCACAAGAGTAGATTTACAATTAATGAATAAAAAAATTTTCTCTCACTAAAAGTTTTAGTTTTAGTATAATGATTGCTAATGAGAATCTCAGATGTTTTTTTATGTTATTCTTTTAATTATTTTCTTTATTCTCTAGTCTCTTTAATGGAGAATGTTTGTTTTTAAAAGCTATACAACTTTTTTCTAATGACTTTCTGCATCTTTATTAATTTTGGGCATTAAATACAGCAAACTAGCTGTTATTTTCAAATATCTATAGAAGGTGTCAATATCTTTTGTAAGGGTGTCGATATGTTTGCCTCTCTAATGCATTGGTGTCAATCTTTTTAAGCTTGGATATTGATATCTATTCACATATCGTCATTTTAAAATTTTTTTGACTGAAAGTACTGATACTTTTCTTTAAAGTGTCAATATTTTAGTCTTTATAGTGCAAGGTGTCAAATTTTTTTCTTTTAAGTGTTGAAACTTAAATAGCCTTGGTATCTAAAAAGTGATGGCATCTCATGTATTGAAACCTTAACTCATGGTGTCAATATGTTTCTTTAGTGTGTTGAAGCATTCTTCTCAATGTATCAATACCTTTTCTTAAGGTGTTGACGTATTCTTCTCATAATATCGAAACTTAGGCATTTCTGCTTTTGTACTTAAAGATTTTTTAACAAAAATGATCAGAGCAATTTTATCTCAAACAATAAATCAATCAAATATCAAATTAGTTATTATTAGATCACTTATTATATATATAAATTGTGAAATTATCTACTCAAATTATTATATGAGCAAATCATCAATTGTTCAATACCTCAATAATTTATCAATTGACTTTATCAAAACAATTATATAAACATATTTTGTCAAATAATCAAATTTTATTTACTTAACATCAAATCAAATTAACATAATCGTTTTCAACCCTTTTATTCATCTTTAAAAACACACATAGATATTAAAGAATATTATTTAAGCTTAGTTAATGATGTATTGGCTTGTGTGATTAAGGTAACTTGAATATATTTTATGGGTGCTAATTGATTAAATAGATAATATTTTGAAGAGGAACAAAAAAATTTGGATTCAAATTTCACTTAACCTAAATTAGTAAAGAGTTTTATTAACATGTCTATAATAATTAAGAAAATTAAAAAAAAAAAAATTAAAATCTATTTATTGAATAAGAGCTTAATGGCAAACACAAGATTAGAGATAGTTGGATTCATATTTTTTATGTTAGAAAAATATATAAATTCAAAATGTGTTAATTTATGAAGAGTTTGACCATGAAACTTTCCGAATCACATTGTCTAACCTTTTTTTTTTTTTCAATTTTTTTCTTCTTAATTGTATATAACTTTAACCATTATAATCAAATTTTTGTTTTAAAAAGCTTAGAAAATTCTACAATACCAAAAAATAATTTTAGTTATTAATAATTGAACTAAAATGATTTGCTAAATAAAATAAATCGAATTAATCTTACAATAAAATTAAGTTCACAATTCTTATTATCACATTCCAAAAGTATATACAACTTTGGTCAATTATAAAATTAATCTAGGTAACTTTGGTCCTTTATGCAAGCCTGATAATAATGGGCTTTAAAATATGTTCTTTAGTTAACTTTGGTCTATAATGGTGGGCTTATTTAGGTTGATTTTGACTAGGCCTATTTATCTTTTATCGGCCCTCTTGAGACTTGGACATAAAAAATAAAAGAAGATGAAGCTTCGATGGAAACAAATAATAATTTATATTGAATGTCAAAACCATAAAGAATTTTTTGGCATAGTATGAAATGAACAAAGTAACTCTTACGGCTATGATATTAAAAATACTAGTGAGCAAATGAATTGGTAATAATAAACATTAACGGTCAAATAAAAATAAGCATTTATCGTGTTTATTAGTTATATGTATTTTAAAATGAAAAAAAAATATAGAAAATATAAATAATAGATAAACTCATTCATATAAATTAATTGACTAAATATTTTATTTTCATAAATTATAATTTTTATTATAAAATTTAGTCTACTCACTTTGCTTTTTCAATACTTTAAAACTCAATTACTAATTTTTAATATTATCTCAAAATGTAGATATTATTATTTTATATCTTTTTTTAAAAATAAAAATAATTAGATAATTAAAAATATGTATTAATAATATAATATTAACACGCTAATTTATAATAATATAAATTGTATTTATAATTTATGTATTAACCTATCTTAACATTTGTTGAATTACAAATTTATAATTGGGTCAAGGGAAAAGTCAGAGTCAAGAATCTGGGAAAGAAAATTCTCGCAAATATGTGTGAGCCAGTTGTAAATGTTGGATTGGTAGAAAATGGAGGCCTCTCTTAAATTTTAATTGTCAATGGGAAACAAGTATGCATTCGTCATTGGGAAAGGTTGAAATTCTCTGCATTACTGAAAATGCCATCTTAAAATTTTCAACCAATCACAGTCGGACTTTTGTACGTTATTATTTTCGGTCATTCTCATTATAAGTAATTTGAAAATGGATTACAAAATATTTTCAAGTTATAAAAGCGTTGAATCGACCTATAAAATAAAAAATAAATAAAAATAAAAATATTACAATGATGGAATGAATTTCTGTCAGTCAGGCTGTGCCGACAATGCCCTCTTCAAAATTTGAAAAATAAAAATAAAATATAAATCCTATAATGAATAAATAATTATTTTACTCTATAATTATCCAAATGGATTTCAATGGTCAAAATTCAATATTTTTAATAATTTATTTAATACAAATAAACAAATTAAATCTTTATTTAAGAAAGTATGAAAAATTAGGGAGTTGAATATTATTATTTATTGATGTACGAATGTCCTCCTTCAAAATTTGAGTACTAGAATTCTTCTTCCGTGTAATGGAACTGCAATGATCTAAAATTACAAAAATTGATCGGGGATAAAATTAGTGACTCGACAAAAATTCAGCGATTCTTAAATTAGAGTTTTTATTTTTTTATTTTTTATTTAATTTTTTTTTTTTTTGTAAAAGAAATTTTAAGATAAAAAATAACAGTAAATTGATAGATTTTCTTACTGAATCTTATGCTAATTTTTTTTTTCTTTTTATATTTTTTGTTATCTTTTGAGTTTGATTGTCATTACACTTTTAGTAGTCGTAATATTTTTTACAGAGCATAAAATTGTCAATTTTTATCGTGAGATATAATTATCAAACTAAAAGTTTTTTCTTGACTTGTGAAATAATATGCAAGCTTTGAATTTTTTACATGAGTAAAATAATCGTTGTAAACAAGTTTTGAGATTTCACGTTATAATTAAAATTTTTATTATATTAAGAAGTCTTAAAGTTATACGTTATAATTGAATTTTTATTAAAAAAAATTTTTTAAAATTTTATGTTATAATTAAGATATTATTACATCATAATTAATTTTTTTTAATTTTAAAAAAAATCTCAAAATTTTATGTTATTATCAAAATTTTTATTACATTACAATTAAAACTTTCCTTAAAAGAAGATTTAGAGTTTTATATTATTATTTGTATCTTTATTAAGTAAGAAGATTTTAAAGTTTTATGTCGTAATCGAAATCTTTTAAATTCGTAAAATCTTTGTTCATACGCTTGAATTGTTGAGCCTCAATTTTTATGTCATATCATGTACTTCTTGTCTCTAATTTATAAAAAATTCTAGAGTTTTAAAATATTTTCTCAAATATTATTAATAATCAAGTGAATATTCAATAATAAATTATGTTTGAAGTCTTGAACATGTGGTTTTGGATTTTAAAAATATTCTTTTCGAATGATTAAAAAAATAGGTGTGAAGGTGTACCCACTGATTTGCTGCAGCAACTGGTATTAAGTGGGTTCTTGAAAGGCAATCGGAATACTTTCTTTCATCGATCTTTGGTGAAATGCTTTTGAAACTTTTTCACTAAAATTCAAATCACTGCAACAAAAAGCAAAAGTTTTTCCATAAAATTTCTTAATTTTAGTCTTTCAAAGTGAATCGTATTCAATCTGTGAACCAATGAAAATGGCAGACGAATCGTGTAGAACATAGACTCTCCTAGGTTTCCCCTCAACTTTACTGGTTTTTGTTTTTCCATTTTTGAAGTACATACTCCAGTAATTCAACTCTCTGCTTGTTCACAATCTGTCTATTCTCTCTCTCTTTTAAAATTTAATTTTGCTGGCTCAACACAAACGATCTGTTTTCAATTCTTGTATGAACTACAGACCAAAACTCTATTATGTTTATAATCATTATCTTTGCAAACATACATTAATGTGAATTTGGAGCATACTAATGCCGAATACATAGTTTAAATTAAAACTGAATTATACTAAATTGGAATTTCTTAAAATGCAAATGTTAATATCTCATAATATAGATAGGATTAAAGAGAATGGTATTTTTTTTTAGGTGAAATTAAACTAATTTTAAATATCTTAATCTGTGGATCTATTAATTTTCTATCCAACCTGACTTGCAATATGATCTTATTTAATATCATTATCAATCAATTAATCTTTTTGTATTTTTAGTCAGATTAAGATAACAAAAATGACTTTTCTTTGAGCATGTTGTATATAGACAGATATATCGTGACTATTAGTCTTCACTACCAGTCTTTTTCTACTCTTTGAAGTTGATATCTATCTATCTATCTATCTATCTATTTATATTCGTTTCAATCTAATTAAAATATCAAATGTCCTAAAATTTTAGGCATTTTCTTGTACCTAATTCATCTCATACTCACCTAATTTTAGTTTAATAATTTATTAGATAACAACTCTGATTCCTACTTAATTATAAGAAAATCCAAAACCCATTTCCAACTAGTGCCAAAAACTTCCAAAGACGTCACCGAATCATCAAAACAAGCATGAAGCATCAAAAGCGGGTAGGTTTGTAATTGGATACACTTCATATAATATACAGAGAGAATACATAAATACAAGCAGAAAAGGACTAAATTGAGTATCAAGCTTCCCTATTTCTTGACAACAAATTATGGGCTACTTTCGGTTTTCTATTTTCATATCTATTGTATTATTCAAAAATTGTGGTCATGACTAGGTATCATTACCACCCGTTTGTCGGTCTTAATTAGGAGGGTTTTGAAGTTTGAAATTAAGAGAAATCTGTTGAACTCTGTGATTAATTAATACAAATAAAAGATTCTATTAAAAGCAAAAGAGGCGGTTGTGGAAAAGTGAGAATTATTGAGCATATTTGATTCATGTGAAAAGTATCTGTCAATTGCGTCGTGCAACAAGCAAAGTTGTCTTGATATCGTTTACTTCATGGATGTCTAAAACTAACCAGACACCAAATTTTCCAAATTTTCTACGTCATGCAAAGAGAGCCATGTGGTTTGGGAGTCAAATATGAATCTCAGTCATCTGGGTTTGAAAAAATTTTGATTGTTTAATGAGAATAAATCAAGTTTATGGAAGGGAATCCAATTTGAAAATTGATCAAATGCTTTCTTTCTCTTTCTCTCTTTTTCTTGGCTGCTTCATTTTTGTAATCATATAAAGATAATGCACCTGCATATTTTCCTCGAAACAGCTAACGCTAACTCTAACCCCTGCTACTGTTTCATTAATAATATTTTATTTATGCATTGTTGATGATATCATTATTCTTTTTGGATCGGGTTAATGATGTCATTACAAGAATATAAAATTGCTGAGCACCACATCACGAAATTGATTTGCCGGTTTATACCATTGTATGAAATTAACCTTGCCGTAGGACAAACGCAATCAATCATTTTTCTTGGATACAAGATTATAGTACAGTAATTATATAACAGACAATTAGGTAATATAGTCATTATCAAAAATTTTAAAAAATTGATTAAATTTGTTTGATAAAAATTTATTAAACAAAATTAAACTTACACATAAAGAAGAATTCTCGCCTTTAAATTTAAATTTTCGATCCAAGTGATAATTTAATTCTATAAAATGACTTCTATGTATAAATCATTATCTAATTAATCTAGAATATCTGTCCTTAATCAGTTACGAAACAACGAAACTCAAGAATTTAATATTATAAAAAGAAAAATAAAGGTTATAATGTTAATATTGTCGTGATGAGAAAATGTTCAATACAATTTAAAAGAGAAACAGTTAAGGGAAACGAAACCCTGCTCGTGATATGGAATAATTATTTAAATTAATAGCTGCAATAAAAGATCAAGAAAGTCGTCGTTTAGACAGAGAGAAAACATGGGTTGTCGTCGATCTTTGAAAGAGAAGCAGCGTAAACATTAATCGATGACGAAGGGTGCACGTATATTATATAAATATTGTTACCTGCATCCATTGACTGCAACATTTAAATATTTAATTTGCTTTCGTATTTCTTGGACTAGCAAACAATATTATTTTGACTAGTGGTGCAAAGCTAATTACATCATTCTACAGAGTTAATCACCAAGTATATATATGAAAATTCTTTTGCAGGTACTTATTTCGTCTATTTTTTTTCATCTCATTTCTAATTTTTAAAAAATTGTTCATTTCGTTCTTTCGTTAAGCTCTGTTAGCAAAAAAAAAAAAAAAATTATTTTTAAGAAATTTATATAAATATTTTTTAATTTTATATTGAAAATAATTATAAATAAAATAAAAAGCCTGTTGGTTGGTTTTCTTTCTTCTTTGAAAAAAATGAAAAAAGCACGTTGATCGTTTCCTTTTCTTCTTCGCTTCTACTTCTTCCTCTTATCAAATTGGTATTGATTCATCAAATTGCCATTTGACCGATTAAACAGTACCATCTTTCCAATTTAGTAATTTTTTTAAAAAAATTGTTAATTTTTTTTAATAGAGGTAGGTAAATGCAAGTCAATCTAATTTAAATTAATTCAAACCGATTAATTAAATTATTTTGAATTGATTTAAATATATTTTGTATTAATCTTTAAATTAATATTTTACAAATCGTTATTATTATTTTGGATTGTAAATTAAATTAATTTTAAAATCATAAACTGTTAAACCAAATTTCTTAAATGAGTGTTAGGTATATTTGTTATTATTGTAAGCCAATACTGATATTAGATGACAAAATAATATATTAATTACTTTATTAATATTATATGATAAAATAATATGTTTATTATTTTAAAATTAAGTTGAAAACCAAATTAAAGTCTCAAATTTTATCTTTTGTGCTCAATTTAAATTAATAAATTATTTTAATTTAAGTTCAGAATCTAAACTACGAATCAAAATTGATCTAAACTGCTTTATGCACTTTGAATTGTTTACAGTTTGTGATATACTATTGATTAAAATAGATTGCGTAAAATTCAAATTGCAATACTTGGATTGATTTAAAATTTTATCTTAAACCAACTCAAACAGCGAACACCTACCCATAGTTCTCAACCTCTTCTCGCGTAGGATTCTTAAATTTGATATATGCAAGAACAAATTAAAATCTTCAAGCATCTCATACTTTGTTTGAACATATATCAAAATATATGCTAAAATCAAGTTAGAAAAATAATTTTACTTACTTCTAACAACTTCATATGATGAAAACAACTCTTAAATGCATGAAACTTTTTCAGTCTACACCACCTTCTACAAGAAGAAGTGATGGACAAACCCTAAGAAGAGAATGCTTGGTTTTTGATTTTTTTTGTAGCTAAATTCATTGAACTTAACAATTAAGTAATCTTTATATACTTGGATCAAATTTTGCAATAATTAGATTATACAAGGAAGGCCTAAATAAATATTTATTTAATTTTTGGTCCTTCTCTTTAACCATTAAAAAAAATAATACTTAGACTAAATGAAATAATTAAATTTTGCAAGGATATCCTAAATAGACATTTTATCTAAATTTTAATATTTTGAATAAGTAACTTTATAAATAAGCCTTTTGATAAACTATATTTTTAAGAAATCATATATATATCAATCTTTATATTATCCCAAAAAATGCAAATCCTCTATAAATAATATTTTTCTCTCTTTTATACCTTTCTACATGCACAAAAAAATTGGTATGACTATGAAAGTTTACTTTAAGTTAGCTATAAATATGTTTCAAATTCTTTAACTTTGAATTCTTCAAAAGCTCGACGATTATGGGTAATATCTAATAATATGTCATAATTCTTAAATCAACGCGCACACACACACATAAAATCTCAAAAAATGCAAGCTTTTTATAGATAATGTTTTTCTCTCTTCCGTATCTTCTTAAATGCACAAAAAATTGGTATGACTATGAAAGTTTACTTTAAGTTAGTTATAGGTATGTTCATAATTCTTTGACTTAGAACTCTTTGGAAGCTCAATGATTATGGTTAATATCTAATAATTCATTATAATTCTTAAATTTTAATCAAAAAATTCTTTATTAAACATTACATTAATTATACATACTATGTAGTTATTTTCTTTCGTTATCCAATTCTAATTAAATAAAAAATTTTAAAATATCAAAATCTTAAACTGAATATATTTGAGAATCATTGATTGACATATCATGAACTCATTATTATGAAACTTTTTCGTATAACATTAAAGTGCTTTGACTAAAAACTTTGATTTCAGATATTTATCGACATTCATTTAGAAACTCAAATTCGAATGAAGTTAGTGAGAAGTCTCATTCTAATCAATCTAGCTAATGATTCCATCTTGATTATTATTCAAATTTTTATATGAATAATGTATAATCAAACTGGTTTTATCATACAGAACATGGCTAGTCCCTTACATACACACTAAATAAACTATATGCATTCATATAAGATTTAGCTATAATATCTGAGCTTAAAGAATGATATCGTAAATTAGTACAATCTTATGATAAATCATTGATTATATTTTTACTATATAATTTATCATTCTTAGATTATATTTAAAAAATAACTCTCTAACTATTAATCTATAATAATGTCCTTATGACATGACTTTTATTGTTATCTATATTAATTTCATCTCATAATATTTGTTAGAGATATTTAGTATACTTACTAGTCAATATTATTACCCAGTCAATACCACTTGTATATAAAATATTTTTAATAATTTTATTTAATAATTTAATAAATTATCTAGACAATTCACGCACATAATCTATTCAATTACATGACATAATCAAGAAAGTAATTTACGTATGCGAATAAAAGGCTATTTTTTTTTATTAATGATAAATATATAATACAAGATCATATGCTCTAAAACTGACAATGTAAATAATATTTAGGGCATATACTAATAATTTCTTACCTACATTAAAATTATTTGCTATTATATCTTATATTTATCTTCTCAAGATAAAGGTCCAATAGCTTTAATATCATCGTTATAATCAATAGGTCAACTATGTTATTTATTAAAGATATCTTTTGTATAATTATCTTTCTAAATGTAATAAATACTCTCAAAATATAATATTTTTGATGAATATGCTTAGACTTTTGGTGTACTTGTGATTCATTTATCTGTATAATAGCTCTATTATTATCATAAAATATAGTTATTAAATAAGTCATGTTTGGAATCACACTTAGTTCAAATACAAATTTTTGCATCTAAACAGTCTCTTTTACTACTTCTAAAGTGATATATATTCAATTTCTATACTAGAGTTTGCTATCATTATTTATTTAAAATCTTTTTAAATGAAGCACTTTCATTACATACAAAAATAAATTCAAATATAGATTTTTTTTATCATTCACCTCTAATAACAACTCAGAATTTGAGTATCCCTGAATGTTTAACTCTGAACATTTATAACCTAAATTTAAGTCTTTAATTTTTTTTCAAGTATTTAAGGATTGATTTTATGGTCAACCATATTTTTTTTTCTAAACTAGCTTAATATCTGCCTATAATACTTATAACAAATATTATATCAAGTAGTGTACATAGCATCATGTACATCAAACTTCTTATAATAAAAGCATAAGATACATTATCTATTTATTATTAATTTTTATCGATCTTTGAAATTATATCTTTAGAAAGATAAAGACTATGCATAAAAAGTAAGAAACCTCTTTTAAAATTTTTCATGCTGAACCTTTCAACATTTTCTTTATGTATAATTTTTGATATAATTTAATTACTATTTTTTGTTATATCTCTATAAATAGAAATTTCAAAGACATAAGTTGTTTCTCTTAAATTTTTCATCGAGAAGATTTTTGATAATTAAATTTTAACTTCAGTTATTATAGCAATATCATTACTAATCAATAATATATTATTTACATGTAATATAAGAAATATGATAGCATAATTTTAACCTATTTGTAGATATAGAGTTCATTCGAATTTTATATAAAACTAAATAATCTAATCACCTTATCAAATAAGATATTTTACCTCCTTAAATTCATTTTAATTTATAAATAAATTAATACAATTTGCTTACTTTATTTATCTATAGTAAAGACAAAACTGTTGACTATTTTACATAAATATTTTTCTCAAAAATTCTATTAGAGAACTAAATCTTGTCATTCATTTACTAAATTTCATAATCTTGGTATGCTATTATGACTAGTATTATCTAAATGGATTTAATCATAACTATGAGAAAAAAGGTTTTCTCATAATCTAACACTAATTTTTGAGTATCCTTTTAGTACTAATCGAGCTTTATAGATTTTAACTTTACCATCCTTATCAATATTTTTTAAAAGATTCACATACAATTAATAAAAACTATTCTTATAAGAAATATTATTTTTGGTGGATTGATTAGTGTCCAGACTTAGTTAGCGTATATGGATATTATCTTAGAATCTATCATTTTTAACCATTTACCTAAATTTTTATTTATGATAACTTATTTGTAACTTTTAGAATCATTACTATGATCAATATTTCACTAGACACGAATCAAAATCCTACTTATAAAAAAGTTTGAATTATAAGTAGTCATTTTCAATTGTAAAACTTTTTTCTTCTTTCTTTAAAAGGTACATAAGTTTTTTTTATCAAGAAATTATGCAACTTAACAAATTTATTATAATAAAATAATAAAATTTAAACTATTAAGATCTCTTTTAAATTAAAAATATATAAAATTATTTTTATATAATATAAGTAACTATAAAAAAATTTAAAATCTTATTATCTATTTAACATTTAAAATTATTAGATTATAAAAGTAAAAACATTACTTTTTTAGAATTTTTTATTTAAAAGATAAATAATTTAATATTTATATCTATATTTATATTTCAGATATAAAAACAAATCAACCTTTTCAAACATTCAACAAAAAAGACTACCTAAATTCAATACATATAATTAATGTATTTGTGAGATTTATCTTAATTCTTAATGTATTTAAATCTAGCGACTAATAAAAGGTGAAATGTATTTAATTATTATATTAAATTGGTGAAATGTATTAGCAATTATAATTTATTTTAGAATTACATTCTTGTACTGGTTATCATATGTATTACGTTTGAAATCTTTGCATTTCAGTTATCTCGAAACATTTGTAACAATACAAGAACTCTTAAACATCTTTTAAATATAAAAAAAGTATTCAAATAGTACTATCTCAAATTTGACAAAGGTAACAAGAATTTTTCTCAATAATAATTTTTATATGTAAGAAAAATATACTCAAAACCTTCAAAAATAGAAGGCCATAATTCGGCCTAAATTATTATTTTTTTTCTAGATGCGTGATTCGACATTAGAAATTTCATTGACTAATATTATTTTACATCTTATAATATAAGAAGTCGGTAGTTCTAGTTGTTTTCTTCAGATACGTTTGGAGACCGTGTGTACACAATTTTCTTTGGGTATTAATACATATTCATCGTATTGGTTCCATAGCTTTGAATTTGTTCAAACGATCTGCCAACCAATTTTGTGACAGAAAGGAAAATTAATGCTTGCATAAATTTCTTTCCGCAAGGAGGCAGCAAGTTTTTGACAATAATAAAAGTTGAGCAATGGGAACAAAGTTAGTCTCTCCTACGACATGTCAATATTAATTTATAAACACTCGAATCAAATCAATATAAAAAATACCTAAACAATAAAAATTTGCTCGTAATTTCATATTAATTCCACATTTATCTCATGAAATTTATAAATAAAGTTGCACAAATTTTGAAATTTGGCCTTAGAGACTTCCTATGAAACCCTAGTGTGCACCCCGTTGTAAACATATTTCTTTTAAAAAAATTACGAAATACAAAACACAACTTTTCTTCTTCCTTTTTGAATGGAACGTAATCTTATTGGAGTATATATTACATTGACCGCCGTATGTTTGAACAAATTCAATTCCTTCTCTTCCATACTTTCTTGCTCTGAACAAGACAATAATCTATACAGTTCCCATGCAGAGAAAGAAACCCGTTAACCTTTTCCAAGTCTTCCCCCGTGCGTATGGCTTAATATGAAAGAATCAAGGGAGAAATTTAGTATAACATAACTGAATTGACATACGGTATTATCATCTACAAGATTTGGAAAATAAGGGTTTTTGATTGATCAAATTAAATTTGTCAAATTTTGGGCGACGTATTTTCGCATTCTAGGGTTTGGATGTTGAAACTTTAGAACAGGTTTTCGGGGTTTAGTCCAAGGAAATTAAAGAAGGATAAGTCTAAAGGTTTTTTGCCATCTTGGGATATGCTTTACATCTCATTGGCTACCTAACTTCTTCTTCTCTTTTCAAAAGATAACATTAAATGTTATTACTTAAAGTAAGGTGAAATATAGGGGATCCAAAATAATCAAACAAAGACAGGCTTAAATTATTTTTAAAAAAAATAGTCACCTACTTTAGTTGAATTTCATTTTCGATATGAAATTATTTGTGCATATTATTCTTCATGGATAGTTGTGTGGTATCTCGCCTCGTGATAGGCAATGTTCGCTCTTCTGTAATTGAAGATAAATATAACGGTTTACAGAAGTAGAATTCGTTGAATGCACACATGGATCTAAAAAATATAGTGTCGAGTCATATATAAATTCTCGTTGATTAAGAGAGGATTCTACTTTATTTTGATTAAATTCATAAATAAATAAAATTTAATGCTGTATATTCATTTTCAATAATTTAGATATTTTAAAGGAAGTAACACTGAGGATTTTAAAAAATGTAATTTATTTATATTATTGTAAACTGTTCTATCCAATTTTAAAAAACATAAAATTTATCTAATTATTTATAAGAATATGACATAAAAATATTAAATTTTAGAAAGTTTTATTTAGATGTAATGAATAAAGAAAATAAATATATTTTTTAAAATATAAACATTATCATGTGTGTCCAAAGTTGCCACCTCTATTTTACTTGTTCTGTTCATAAAATAAATTAATGATGCGAGTAAGCTGTTAGATAATTAATACATTCAAGTTGAAATTTTATTTTCTTAATAATTAAAAAAAAAAAAGGAAAAAAAAAAGAAGAAGAAAGGAAGTCACTTACTGTCTACCTATTCTGCAGGTAACATTTAGTCAAAACAACTAATCAAAAAGGAAAGAGAAAGAAAAAGGAACAAGCAATGTAATGAGGAGTCTAAAAGTCAAAGCAATTGACTCGGTCCCACTGGTAAACAGAACAAGATTCCCGGCCGAGAGCCAAGATCCAGAACTTGGTACTTTCCCATGCTCGGTATTTTATTACGGCTTACGTGGGGCCAAGTTATGACTTGGTTACTGTCATAGCCGGTGACCGGTCAGTAGAAGGAGCCGGGCCGTCAAATTCGTTGACTTGGCTTGGTTGGAAATGGGCTTATTACTTTGAAAAAGATTATATTTTTATTTTTCTCTAAAAAATTTATTTACTTATTTCCTCACGTGGAACGCGCCGCACCATTCGGGGCGGTGCAACTCATTTCCGTCTCTCTTTTCTTTTGATTTAAGAACAGGTCAACATTTTTCTTGACGAAATGTAGACGAAACTACACTCCTCTATTTCTCTCTTTCTCCCCATCTCTAGACTGTCAACACTTCAACCTCGGGTTTTCCAATTCGAAACCCGACCCAGATTACATTATTTTTAATGTAATAACACTATTTTAAATGTATTTATTATATAATTTTTTGGATATAAGATAAAAAAATTTTTATTTTTACTTCTTTTAAAAGGTTTCCATTCCTTTCAAAGAAAAGGTCTTATTTAAGACTTTCCGAATTTGTTTTCAAATTATTCCAATAAGGAATATTCTTGCACTCTTATTTTCATAGCCTGTCTCTAAGCTGACTTAATCGGGTATATCCACTTGAAGATCCGACTCGTAATCCTCAAGAATGCAAGGTGGGAACCTGTGCCAGCTGTCACACTGACGCACGAGCTGACGTAACATGATCAAATCCCATCAATTTCTCAATCCTCCAATCTAATTAAATTTTTATTTTCATTTTTCGGTCTAAGTCCAAACCATTTTTATAGGCGAGCCCAATGCACCGGTAAAAGACTTCACAGACTTCACCCATCTAGCTCCTCTTAATTCCCTCTCTCTCCCTCTCTCTTTCTGTTATCTTCTTCTTCTTCCCATTTCACTATCTATCTCAAATAATTTCTCCATTTATTTATGGACAAAGGATGGGGTTTAACTCTTGATTCTGATACTTTGAGCCATAATATCTTCCATAATCAGCAACCATCAGCTGTTTCTGCTTCTGTCAATTCTTTTGAGAGGTTTAGGACGACAAATCGTGAAATGGGTGGTTCTGACTCCGTCAGAATTTTTCCGTTTCTGACAAGTCTCGCTGGTCGGGAAGACAGAGATGTTCCATCTTCGTCTGATGATCAAAATCGTGTTGCTGTCAACGAAGTTGACTTCTTCTCTGATAAGAAAAACGGGGTTGTCGATTATAATAACACAATTACAAACAGCAGTGTTATTGTTAAGAAGGAGAATTCTCATGACGATGTCCATAAAAGGACTGGTTTGGACGTAAATGTAAGAAATAATATTAGTTTCTTAAAATTATTACACAAGTTAGAGTATTTTTTATTGATGTCTTTTTCTTAAATGAATGCAGACTGGGTTACGTCTTCTTACTGCCAACACTGGAAGCGATCAATCGACGGTGGATGATGGGGTTTCATCCGATATGGAAGATAAACGATCTAAGAGTGAGGTAATTATTAAGAAGATAAAAGAATTAATTTTCTGAGAAATTTGTTCATGGAGAATTTGATTGCCGATAGAGGTATATTGCCAATTTTTATCAGTTAGCGCAATTACAAGTGGAGTTGCAGCACATGAATGCAGAAAACCAGAAGTTAAGAGACATGCTTCGCCAAGTAACAAATAATTACAGTGCTCTACAGATGCATTTTGTTGCATTAATGCAACAGCAACAAAATCACAGAGATGAAAGCACACAAGAACATGATCAAGTAATTACTTAATTTCTTTTAATTAAATGGAAGTAAATTAATATTAATTACTGTGTTCATATTGCTAACTTGATTGAATTTTACTACATGTTAAGGTTGTTGAAGGAAAAGCTGAAGACAAGAAACATGAAGTAATAGTGCCGAGACAGTTCATCGATCTAGGCCCTTCTGCAACGGCGGAGACTGATGGAGTGTCCAATTCTTCATCGGGGGAAAGAAGTTTATCAGGAACGCCGCCGAACAATAATGTTGAAGTTGCATCCAAAGAATATATTAAAGCTAATGGAAAAAATGAGATGGTTTCATTCGATCAAGCTGAAAACTCTAATGGTAAAAGAATCGGAAGGGAAGAGAGTCCAAAATCTGAAACACCAGGTTGGGGTGTCAACAAAGTTGAGAAGTTGAATGCTTCTGCTAAAGGAATGGATCAATCCAATGAAGCCACCATGAGAAAAGCCCGCGTCTCAGTCCGAGCCCGATCCGAAGCTCCCATGGTACATATATTAATAAAATACTTAACCTGGTACCTGATTCGATTAAATTGATTCTCTTAAACGGTTTTGCAATTAATTGATTTTTTTTATTACAGATCACTGATGGCTGTCAATGGAGAAAATATGGACAAAAGATGGCGAAAGGAAACCCGTGTCCTCGAGCTTATTACCGTTGCACTATGGCAGTTGGCTGTCCAGTTCGCAAACAAGTGGGTTTCATCTGCTCAATTTCAATGACTTTCGACATAATTTTCTGTAAATAACTTTTATCAATACGAATTCCGAAACTAACATGAAATTACTTTTTACAGGTTCAACGTTGCGCTGAAGATAGGACAATTCTGATAACAACTTACGAAGGAAATCACAATCATCCTCTACCACCAGCTGCAATGGCAATGGCATCAACCACAACAGCTGCTGCTAACATGTTACTGTCTGGATCAATGTCAAGCGCAGATGGGATAATGAATCCGAATTTGCTTGCCAGAGCAATTCTTCCATGTTCATCAAGTACGGCGACCATTTCAGCTTCTGCTCCATTTCCAACGGTAACTTTAGACCTTACGCATTCACCAAACCATTTACAATTCCAACGCCAACAGACGCAATTCCAAGTCCAATTTCCAGGTCAACCACAAAATCTGGTACCGCCACCACAATTACAGCAAGTTTTCGCACATGCACTTTATAACCAGTCAAAATTCTCCGGTCTACAATTATCTCAAGAAATTGGAACTAACTCTCAGTTGGCCGGCGCTCAACAAACGCTGCCTCCTTCATTGTCCCAACCGCAGCAGCAATCCTCATCGTTAGCTGACACTGTCAGTGCTGCCACTGCGGCCATAACTGCCGATCCCAACTTCACCGCAGCTCTTGCCGCTGCCATCACCTCCATTGTCGGTGGAGCACAAAGTCCATACGCCAACAACAACAATTGCAACAATAACACAAGCAACAAGAATAAACTCGGCAACTTCTCACCAAATTAGGACCTACCCGTTTTGCTTTTCATCAATATATATCTTAAATGTTGTTAATTTTTTTCCTTTTAGGGTAAGCAAAAGTAGGGTTCCATGTTCATATATATATATATATATATTTTGGTTCGTGCTGTGGGGAGGGTAAGAACACAAAAACTTTTCATTCTTTCAAATTGTTTCATTTTGAATAGTTATCTTCCAATTTTTTCTTTCTTTCAGTAAATATAGAGGGAAAAAGAAGGAGTTTATTAGTTCACTCGTTCCATAATTTATATTCTAGATATATCTTACATTATCTTCATGCATTTGTTTCTTACGGTGTGTCTAAGCTTCGCTAGAAGACAAAGTTTGCAAGAAAAGACAACTGAATTTATTATGTTTTTTTGTTTGGTTTGGTATTGGTTTGAGGTTATCTGCTTATTTCTGACGGGTCAAGAAATACGGCAATTACTATTTGACACGTAAATTGCCTTTGAAAGAATGAGAAAATAATAGACTTCAGGGATACTTCCCGCCAGCCACGTGCGTATCTCATTCGATATCGATACGGACAGAATAACTTTAGAGTTCCTGAAAGTTAAAATATTTACATAATTAAACAAAGTTTTTCATTTATATTCATACGTATTCATTAGTAGAATTAGTTATTGAGAATCCTTTAGTACTTTGGCATTATTATTTTTAAGTTACAGTTATTATAAAATAAAAATTCGGTTATAAAATATTAAATAAAAAATTTATTTTTAAAGTATAATAAAAATATCAAATTTTAAATAAAACTTAAATGCTATATCTCAAAAATTGACAGATGTAAGAGAATTTATACGCCAACCATAGGGTGACAAAGTGGCATGTCAGAAGATTTCCTCTTCTTTTTTTTTTTTTTTTTTTTTTTTTGTTGTTGTTGTGAGTAAAAACTTTAAAAAATTATTTAGTAGTAACAATAATATTATAATAAAACTTTGACTTATAAAAGATTTTAACATTAAAAAATGAAAAACTCATTTATTTTCAAGGTTTAGATTATGATAATCAAATTGATTTAATCAATTCAAATTCTTTGAAATATGTATATATGCCAAGAAATTGAATACAAAATATAACGTGTGTTCTTCATTATAGTTTCCTTCGAAATTTATTGGACTTCAATGTTACTAAAATAAATGAAATAAATTGGTTGGCATTTTGGGAAGGTCAAATTGGTTCAATAAAAGAAAGTGTTAGCCTAGTTTCGTTTTGTGTGGGGCGAAGTTAGATATTTACTTTTATTGGACGGGCCAGATACGTTGTTGACTTTCCGTTAACTTAGATTGACATCGCAGCAGCCGCAGCTGTCCAGCCAGCCAATCAATACCAACTATACATAAAGCCAAACGTGGAACTCTGTTGGTCGCTACCGTACTTTATCCAACCGTACCAAAATTTTCAATTTTTTAATTTTATTTATTTATTTATTTTTGTGTGTAGATTTATGTATGTATGACGGGAATGGGATGGGATTGATAATGCACATGCAACCACATGTGTACTCTAGGGATTTGCATGATTTTCAAACATTTTCCACGATTCACTTCTTTTTTTTTTTTCGTAATTGATTTGGGTGCGTGTTTAAGTGCGATGTATGTCATCAAATGGGTGATAGATGGGAATTAAATGAAGAAAGAGTGCGTTGAATTTGAGGAATATTTAAACAATATGAAGAAATAATTGTGACGAAAAATACACAAATGTACAAAATAAGGGTGAGTAATTTGTATGTCTATAAAATTAATTATTAATTTTATTGTTTAACGACTTGGGAAAATCTAAATTATATATATATAAACATTTTGGGTTTCTTGTAATTTCACTTCTTAATCAGTGTCTCGTTGCAATCTTATGCGAGTTCTTTGTCTATTTTGTTTGAGTAATGTGTTTGTAGTGATAAATTATCTATCCTCTCAGTTAAGAATACATCTGCATCTCGGTAAAGCCACTCAAATTTTGGACGTTGTGTGGCGCACTCTTTTAGTTGACTGGGTCCAAGTGAATACACATCCAACAAGCTTGGTCGGCTCGAGTCAAAGTGATTCCTTTTCTATTGTGCGTCGCCTCTTGGCAATTATCAACCAGTAGATTCAATTATTTATATATTCTTATACGTATGATTTTAAGGCCTCTCACATCTTCAGAGAAAGAAATTGTATAGCAAACTGTTTAGTTTAGTTTAGTTTATAGTGCCCAGTGTTTTCTTGGTGGGACGAACCCCCTTCTAGTATATGTTTTCTTATTTTCTCTTTCTTTTTTCTTATTTAATAATATATTCCCTTAAGCTCTCTTAGGATATTAATTTATAAAAAAAAGAAAGTATACCATCAACTTTGTAACATAATTCTTTAAGAGTATTCGATATTTTCTCCATTTATTAATGTGTTAGTTGTATTTCATTTGTTAATAGTGTCGTATCCTATATACATTAAATTAATTCAAATCAGAATTTTCTGCTTTTGCTTTACATACATAGTAGTATTGGTGGACTGTAGATAAAGTAAGGTTTGAATTTGTTGGAAGGGACATTAATGTATGATGAAAAAAGTAGCCGCCTAATAAATTGTTTGGTCCGTATAGCTTTTAATATGATCACATGAAAATCAAGGTTTTTGTTTCAAATTGATGGGAATTCAACTTAACCCAAGCGTGAAGCATTTACATTTTAGGTGGGTGCGGAAGAGAGCAGCCATTCCAACTGCCATTGCAGGATTAATTAAATAAGAGTTAAATTAGAAAGAAATACAAACTTTTTTTTTTTTTTATTTAAATTATTTCATAAATTTTATTTTAGAAAAAAGAAAATCAAATATCCCAGAACGATTACTCATTTATTTATTCTGTTTCTTGAAGGTAGATGTAAATGGTCAATATTGTGAAATAGCCAATAGTATGACGTAGCTCAATTTAATTTTGTGGGATAAATAGTGTAACACATTTTAGTTTTAAATTGTGAGCTGAATAGTTAAACAATTGTGTAAGGATGTATGTGAAAATATAATTCAGACTTTAACAAACCTGTGTGTAGATGCAATTTTCAAAATAATTGTAAAAAAATTAATTTAACTCTTGTTTTTAAAATATATTATTTAGATTCAGACTTTAATTAAATCCAAAACTTTGTATGTTCAAACTTTAGATAAAAAAATAAACCTTACTTTGGTTAACAGAATTTTAAAATATAAAAGTTTAAATAAATGAAAAAATCTTAAATAAAATGATCCACATTATCTATATATTATTCATCTAATAAATACACACATATATTTATTAAATTTATAATTAATCAATAAATTAACTATGACAATAAGAAGAAGAGAAAAAGTTATAATTTGTCATCTATTTATTGAACAAATACATGGGTAAGTCCTAATTAATTTTCTTCTGTATGGGCCAAACTTTATCATAAAACTTAAGCTGGGCTCTTCATCATTTTCCATCTTTTAAACCTTAATGGACTCTCATAAAATTTGAACCCATATTTTAGGGAACTAACACAGTTCATCGCAAAAAATTGGATCGATTTAATGTTCTGCATAATCTTCAATTGTTGATAAAAATTAGAATTTCTGCCAGTTTGTTTGACGCAATAATAACGTATTTTACTAGTAAACTAAGTAAAATTTTTAAGGAGACTAGACAACATAAAAAATTTAAAATTATTTGAAAGCCGGCTAATAACAATGGAGTCAAAAGAAAATATTTTAGGAAAAAAATAATGTTAAAAATACAAAAATTTTAAATAGACTACTATATAGAATTTGATAAAAATATAAATTAATATAATTAATAAAAATAAATAATTTGGACCATATAATAAATTTGTTATTATGCTATACTATATGTAATTTGTATGAAGAATTTGTATTTTTGATATTTCTGTTTCGAAAATGATAGGAAATACATTATTTCTGAAAATACTTAGACTTTTATCCATTTTCTTGAATAATAAGATTTCTAAAATTTACATAATAAGAAAACAATGAGTGTCAAGTGCCGAAGACTCTCTCTTTGTACCCTGTCGTACTAAGAAAAAAGTTAAAATCTTCAGTTAGCAAAGGACAATTCTTCACTCTTGAACACTCCTAGCATTTCAAAATACAAATTAAGTGCAAATTAGTGTTGTCATTTTATTTTTACCTGTTTTGAAAATGGATTATTCGAAGCTACGAGCTAATTTCCTTCACTAAAAGTGATTGGATTAGAGCTGCCACTAGTTGCATACATTCTTCACTGGTCGTATCTGTTGTTGGCAACATGAACGTAGCATATGCTTGTAAGATTACTTTTCTTACTTAATTTTCAAAAAATTTAACAGTGATTTTTCTCAATAATTAACTTGGCATTCTCTCGACTAACCCTTGGCCAAAGCGGTGAATACTAATTTAACTTTCATAATTCTATCTATAGTGAACTGATCATTGTGTGCATTGCTTGTAAATTCAATTTGATTAGATTTGTATCAGTCATGTGTACAATTATTCTCTTTCGAAGACGTTTGTGTTGTTGAAATGGGAATTTCATATGTTGGGATAAAAAACTAACCACGTAACTTACTGTGCAGATCTTGCAGATCTTGGGGTCGTCATCTCAACCCCAAGGTTAAGAAGCTGACAATATGAACAAAGGGTCAATAGTTTGATATTTATTCAGGGTTTTTTTAATCCATTTTATGAAGCCAAAATAGTTAAACTACCGACTTGAAGGTTAAGACATTGACTACAGAATAAAGATCAAAATTATCTAAGAACCAAATATGGTAATATAAGACAAATCCTATCTTTGATCTGAAGGGCAAGATATTGATCATAGGAACGATACGCAGGCTACATAAACTAGATTACTGGAAAAAGTGAACATTATAAGAGGATACATGGAAGATATATAAAAGATCAAGGAATATGTGTTACATGTGCATTAACTCCAAATATTGTCTTCAATTGTTTATTAATTATGCGTTGATCTTGAGATCACTTACAAAACTCAACATTAATTATTAATCCACTACACTAACCATACATAACAGGCGACTTAGGCACAATAGAATGTGATAGGCAACTCGACGGAGACAAATATCACTTCTTTAATAGCCCATGTTGACGTTGAGGTTGCATGAAATCCCAAAAGTAATCATTGATCTACTATCACAAAATCAAATATGATAGGCGATTAGAAAAAAAAAATAGATGACACCATCCTACTCGTTTTCAAAACTTATAAAAGGGTAAGGCGACATGTAAGGGGTGTTAAGAATGTAGCTGAAATGGGTAGAAAGGAACAAGCTGTAGTCTTGGTGTCCTCAAAGCGCAAAGACACTTGTGAGCTGGAATCCAGCTCATCACAAAATGACAAAACTTCCTACAACTCAGCCTTGGTGCAACAATCTTGTGCTGAGCAGGCAGGTACCTTTGTGACCAACACCTGTCATAATCCTAAAAGACTTGATGATTTATTAGGCAGCTGATTTGTTACAAGTGTAGTCTTCTAGTTTGCTCTAGGTTTTTCCTTTTTAGTGTAATTAATTAATCTCTAATTGTACTTAGTGTAGCTGTATATAAAAGAGATAATGCATCCTATATTTAGATGATGAAATGAAATCAAAAAGGTAGCCGTCATTTCTTCTTATTTCTTGTCATGGTATCAGAGTCGTTGAAGCTTTAAAAACATGCTAAATAATGGCAAACAGCAGCACAAATACTAATGGAGATCAAATAAGCACCAGCATTATAAAACGCAAAACAATAATGCCACCTTTGTCTTTTTAGCACCAATAAAGCTTAGAAATAAAAATTTTTTATTGTGGAAATCTCAGGTTCTACCATCTATTCGAGCAAATGACCTTGAGAGTTTCATTAATGGAAGTGTGAAGCCACCAAAGAAATACAGCACCATGGTTACTAATACTCAAGAAACAACTTATCTCAACCCAGATTTCACTGCCTGGATGAAGCAGGACTAAACTCTGATGAGTTGGTTGCTATCCTCTCTCTCAGAAAATATTCTGGCAACAATCATACACTGTAAGTCGTCATTTGAAGTTTGGAATACATTAGAACATCAATTTTCAGCCCAGACTGTAGCTAGATCAATTTAGTTGAGATCTAATATTACTAATACCAGAAAAGACAACCTGAGCATGTTAGAATGCTATAATAAGATTAAGAAGTTGGTTGAAAGTCTAAGAGCTATAGAAAATATTACCACCAACACAGAACTTACAATGTTTTTATTGGAAGGCCTAGGTTCAGATTATAACCTTGTAGTCGTGAATATCTTTTCAAATGCTGCAATTATGATAGAACAAGAAGTGTACGCTACACTTTTGAGCTTTGAAAGTAGAATTGAAAAATCTCTCCTCAAATCAACTACAACATGAATCTAGACTTATCTGCAAATTTCACTTAATCTAGTAGTTTTCAGAGAAGGAATTGGAATGGGAGTAAAAGGTTTAATCAGCTTAATCAAGAAAATATTGACAGAATGAACCAAATGCCTGCAAGTGAAAGCTTTAATCGAATGAACAGACAGGTGTATGGAAGAGGAAAAAGAAGAGGAAACAAAGCAAACAAACCAATATGTCAACTATGCAACAAAGTTGGACATGTGGTGGTAAATTGTTGGTACAGGTTTGACAGAGACTTTCAACCACCATCTCTAGGAAGTGAAAGAGTAAGAAAGAAAGGAGCATATATGGTACCAACTGGGAATTCTTCAAAGTAAGAGTGGTTTTTGGATAGTGGTGCAACAAACCACGTTACGAATAACCTAAAAAATCTCAATTTGGCTGCTGAATATTCAGGTGATGACAGGCTGTCAATAGGTAATGGTGACAAACTTAAAATTGCTCATATAAGAAATTTAGAAATTATTGCAGCTCACACACCTTTTACATCAATTATACACTTGAAATCAGTCTTTTATGTTCCTGAAATCATAAAAAAATTGATTAGCATATCAAGACTTTTGCAAGATAATGATGTAACAGTGTTATTTTGTGATGATTTATATGTTATCAAGGACAAGGTGTAAGGGAAGGTTTTGCTGAGAGAAATACCTGATGGTGGATTGTACAAATTGGTATTTTTAAAATTTGTAAAAGAATACTTACCACCAATAGTTTTTTAGTCTAATTTGTTATGTTTTAAAGAGTCTTCAAGTGCTAAGGCACCAGAGTCTATGATTTTAGCCTTACTTTCTAGTTCAAATGAATTAAATGGTGATCGTTTGAGAGCCAAAAATGATATAAATATTTGGCATAGAAGATTAGGATATGCAAATGTAAAAGCCCTAAAAAACACTAGAGTCTTGTAATGTTCATATCAGAAATGAAAAATTAGAATCTAAGTTCTACAAAGTATGTTAACTTAGCAAAGTTCATAGGCTTAGTGTCAAATCTTCTGAAACAAGGACTACTGAACCATTAGAACTCATTCATTCAGAACTATAGGGACCAGCTCCCATCTTATCAAACCAAGGATATAACTACTACATTATCTTTATAGATGACCTTACAAGTTATACCTAGCTCTTTCTAGTAAAGAAAAAATTAGATGCCTTACCCGCCTTCATTATATTCAAGAAACAAATTGAAAAAATTATGAACCTGCAAATAAAATCTCTTTAATACATATGGGTGGGGAATACAAAAGCTTTGAAACTTTATTGAGAAGTAAAGGAATAAAACTTAGATATTCTTGCCTATACATAAGCCATCAAAATGGCAAGGCAAAAAGAAAGCACAGACATCTGATAGAAGTTGGTTTATACATCCTAGCTCAAGCAAACATGCCACTCAAATTCTGGGCAAAAGCCTTCAATTATGTAACGTATCTCATAAACAGAACATGTACTTCAATTCTCAATAATAAAACACCTTATGAGTGCATGTATAAGACTAAATCAGACCTTACTCTCATTAGAACTTTTAGCTATGAATGTTATCCATATCTAAGACCTTACAATAAGCATAAATTTGATTTTCATACCTCTAAGTGTGTATTGTTGGGCTTGAGCTCATTGTTCAAAGGGTATATTTGCTTGCATGACTTGGGAAGGATTTACATTTCAAGACATGTCATTTTTCATGAGTCAAGTTTTCCCTTTCAAAATGACAAAAAATTTTCAAACACAAGGTCTGAGTCAAAACAGATTGCAAACACACTAGTAAATTAATTTATCTCTTTAACCTTTACTTTTCATATAGCTGCCTTAGATAATAACAATTAGCAATCCTCATCAGGTGAATCAACAACAAACTTCTCTCCAAGTTACGTTGAAAACACAAATAAGTTCTCATAAAATAACAGCCATCATCTTAACACTGAACCTGAGCAAATACGAGCACCCATCTTACCAAATTCTCTTTAGCAAAATAGCCACATAATCTTAAGTGAGCCTGAACAAGCACAACTTTAAAAACTAGACTCAATTCATCCCATGACAATAAGGTCAAAAGCTAAAATTGTTAAACCAAAGGTTTACAATACTAAACTTGTAAACACACTTCCTGGAAGTATTGAGGAAGCACTTCAAAGCTATCATTGGAAATAAGCAATGCAAGAAGAATTCAATGCTCTACAAGAAAATAACACATGGATGCTAGTTCCCTTTGATTAAAATTTGAAAATTGTTGGAAATAAATGAGTTTTCAAAATAAAGAAAAATCAAAATGGAAGTATAGCAAGATATAAAGCCAGGTTAGTTGCAAAAAGCTTTCATCAGACATCAGGTATTGACTTCAATATAATATTTAGTCCAGTGGTTAAGACAACTATAATAGGAATCATTCTCACACTTACAGTAACAAAGAACTAAAAACTGAGACAAGCGGATGTAAATAATGCTTTCTTAAATGAGACTTTGACAGAAATAGTTTATATGTTACAACCAAAAAGATTTGTAGACCACTCTAAACCATAATATGTATGCAAGTTGAAAAAGGCCTTGTATGGCTTAAAATAAGCACTAAGGGCTTGGTTTGACAAGCTTAAAGCTACTCTAAAATCCGAAGAATTCAATGATTTGAGGTCAGATTTATCTTTGTTCTTCAAGAAAGATAGAGTGAAATTGTACTTTTTTGATTTATGTAGATGATATGATCGTAACTGGGAGTAGTGTCTGCTTGACTAAAAATACAATTGAAAAATTAAATCAAACTTTTGCACTTAAAAATTTATTGTAATTGAGTTTGTTCTTGGAGTAGATGCAACAAGAGCAAGAAACACTTTGTTTATTTTCCAAAGTAAATATATTCTTGACTTACCCCAGAGAACAAATATGAAAGATTGCAAAGGGGTTAACATACCTCTCTATGCTACTGTTAAACTTAACAAATACTCAAGTTCAGAAGCAATGGATGAAAAAAACTATAGAAGTGTCATTGGCAGCCTCTAATATGCAACTATTACAGACCTAACATTTTTTTTGCTGTCAATAGACTGAATCAGTTTACGACATTACCAAAAAATGACTATTGGACTGCATGCAAAAGAGTTTTAAGATATTTAAAAGGAAATAATACACTATATGTTATAGTATACTCTAGAAATCATTCGTGTTATCGATTTTAAGGTTTATGATCTTGTATAAACTTTTGTTTATTAATAAAAGAAATAGTTCTTTATTTACATACATTAGCTGCTTCCTTTTTTTTTATGCAAATAAATAATGAATGTATGTAAATTGTCCATATAATTTTATTTAAATTGTTAAATAAATTATCAAATATATTTCCTACGTATGTGGTATTGAATGAGCAACTTTATCACAAAGTAGGTATACTAGATGTCGCCGAATGATATTATTTAATAATATATATAGGTTGATAATATGTGTATTATCATAAGAGCATTAGTGTGGATTTAAAGTTAATGAACTATTTATCAAACAGGACCGAACATCGATAAATCACATGGCGTGCATATAGTCAATGATTTGTCGATAGATTATAATAGTGTGCGATGTAATTCTTTGACCTAAGATGTCTAATATCGAACTCTATATGGATAGGTATATTTCATATGGTGTATACGTGCAGGACTAATCACGCCTTGTACAAAAAGTCAGTTTGGATATATTTTATTTGTATAGGTGTTCAATTGACAGTCAAAATGAGATTCGTTGGCTTAACATATTGGGCTGAAAATTTTCGTTGCCTCAATTCGAGTTAAGTTCCTAATCGAATATCGATATGATATCTTGATTATAAGTTTGTGGCCACAGCAAAATATTGACATA
>JAWDEX010000006.1:7213567-7248789 GCA_035221805.1 Trichilia hirta | reverse complement strand
ATTATTTAATATTTAATAAATCAATAGTTTATTTATTAGTAAATAAATATTTAGCCAAAATATGTAATAAATAAATAATTTTATTTATTATTTGGTATATCGAAATATATCTATTCAAGTCTCCATTAATACCATTAATTTTTTCAAACTAACGAGTGTTAACTCGTTATTATCGAAAAATTGTATTTTTTACGATAAAGAATAGAATTACCTATCGATTGACTTATCAGTACAATATCATTTTTGTTAACATGAAACATTATTAAATAACTTAATGACATTGATTTTTTCTATCATCAATTACTAATTATTGTATATGATCTCCTAGGTTTACCGTGAACTAGATATAAGTAAATACGAACACATTCATATTACTTCGGTATAACTCCTTATAACCGAGATTCTTAATAATCATAAGTGATCTCTAGCAAGATATTATGACTCCTATAACACAGAGAATGATATTCAAATAAATCTATATAGTCGTACTTATATGTAATAAGATCCCTCTACTGTCGACTCCCGATCGAGTGTAGGTCATGTTCAGTCAAACCCCTAACTCAATCATAGGATCAGAATCTTAATCATAAATAGGATTCATGAATCTAAAAACTCCTTTTTAGAATTAGTGTACTCTGGCTAGAGATTTAATTCCTATAGATGTCAGTTCTGCCTAGAATCTTAAGCTCAAATATCTAAGCCAGCAGATTTCTTCTTGACTATCACTTGTTTTCATATAATAAGAACATATTGCCATCAAGATTCTTTTACTATGCATGATTAGCTTAGTGCAATATACACAAGTGAACGATGTGTCTCACTACAGATTGCAGTCGCAATATCTCAAATCTAAGGACTAATAGTGCACTAGTATGACTGTGTGATTAATTATTGACTGTGAATATTCACCCATGTGATTGATCACGTTTAGTCATGTTCAATATCACATTCTCAAACGTGGTACTAATATTTATGCTCTTATGATATGAGACTTATCACCCAACTATTAGTATCGAATATTAATCATTGGTAGTAACAAAATATATCGATCATGTAATATCATTATCCCTGATGACATCACTCTAATCGAAAACTAATTTTAAATGTATTTAAATCAAAGATCCTGTTCTTATATTTATAACTTTTTATAGATAGAATTTAAACACATGATACATACAAGGATATATCTCGTATTAATAAAAAAAATAAAATAAGTAGCAACGGAATATAATATAAGATACTGAAAATATCATTTTATTACTTGTAAATATTTTTATAAATAATTATAAAATTTATATACAAAGAAATAATAACCCTGAACCATATGACACAATCGATTTTAGAGCATATCTCTAACAGAAAAAAGCGAGTAATTGAAAAGAAAGTCATAAATAGCTCAAGAGCCTATAAGAGATATTTAGTCAAGCGTGATAAAGTAATGTCCACAAATAAATCCAGCCACTTTTATAGATTGGTCGACATCTCATCTAATGAGTGAAGAGTTAGACGAAAAAAAACTATGATAGGAAGATACAGATTCTAAAAGTGATAGATGTGTAGTATGGCATGATTAGAATATTAGTGTGGATAAAAGAAAGAGATTCAAGATTTCAAAACTTGAATTAAGGGGAAAATTGTTGAAAAGGACCCAACTGTTATTGAAGATTCATCCAAATGAAGTATGAAATTTGTCAAAACAAATTTATAACAAAAGAAATCTCGCAAGATTTAAATGAATTAGGCAGTTTAAATCTTATAAGGATTTGATAAAAAGTTCAATTACTCATAGATTTTAGATTTTTAGATTTTCTAGGGGTTTAAAGAGAGATTTTATTTATATATAAATGTAAAATATTTTTTTCAATTAAAAAAACATCTGAGAAACATAAAAGAGGTTGCAAAATGTGATAAAATAAGGGATCAAATAATTCTTATGATTGTAATCATACATTTCCTTGAAAAATAAATTTTTTTCTTCTAAAATATTTTGTCTTATAATTTATTTGATCTTATTTCATGTTCTTAGTACATTTTTGAATTATTATGGTGTTATTGACATAAAATTGAAATTTTGGATTGACTGACTTAATTATAAAAATGTTTGATTTTAATATATCATCAATTTATTGTACTAGTGATTAGAGATAACTTAAATGCATGTAGTAAGATTGTCAAATTTTGTTGAGTTTCTTTGTAAGTTGTTATCGAAAACCTATTTAGGACACAACAGCAATAGCCTAACAAAATTATAATTGTAATATATACAAACTTTCATATATTAAAAGATTGATATGTCATTTTCACTCATGTATTTATTTATTTATTTATCCAATAAAAGGAATTCCATCGTTTTGCATCAATCAAATAATAGACACAAAACACGAGGCTTGACCATTGACAAATTTGGATTTATTGATAATTAGCACTTGATGATTGATGAGATTCATTGAACTTATAAAGCTCACCATGTCGGATTGTTTCAAGATTGTGGTTTAAGTTATAATGTAATGAAATATTTTTTATTTATTATTGTCAAATGTAAGGATAAATCATACTGAATTTGACTTCAAAATTATAACCATAGAAACATAAAATCAAATATAAATGAAGAAACGAATAATTCCCACCAAATATTTTATGCGGTGTGTTGTGGTTGCCCCATGGTCTTTTAAACATAGTCTCCGAAATGACTGACTTTTTTATGTTCTCGGGCTCAACCTATAGGCCCATAGTCAAATTTGCAAATTCACAGGCCGTTTAATATTTCAAATTCCTGGGCTACATGGTCACGTCAAAGCAGAACCCACTGCAATCTGAGCCCATTCCTCGCACTTTAATTATAAATTTTTTTTTTCAAAAGACATCTATTATAATTTAAAAACTTGAGAATTAGCATCTAAAATTAAAAACAGCAACTCATAATGTGTTTTAGGTTCTTATTAAATAAAATACTCTCAAATAAATTTTTTAAAAAATATACAAAATATATATCAAACAATACTACTAATTTTAACTCATATTGCTAAAAATTATTCCAAATAACTACTAAAAACAATCTCACTGCTGATCATTCTAATCCAATTTTTTAACATAGTCATCAATAAATAGATGTAATATTCAAAAACAAATCCGAGAAATTTATGATTATGTGAACTCTCCAAAAAACATGGAGATTAACTATCTTAGTAATTGAGATTCAAGTAGGGATTTGTGTTGAATTTCTCGGTTTGCCTTTGCCCAATTGCCCAAATTTAGTAGCAACGTTTATTTCTTTCTTGCCCCCTACTAGTTGAGTTGTTTTTGCCTCATTATTGAGTATTAATGTTCCTTCAGTATTTCATTCCTCCAAAGCTACTACACACGTTACCCTTGCTTCTTAGCAACACCTTCCCTTCATACCTTATCTACTTTTGTTGTCAAAAACAATTTTCAGTCAGCAAGTTTCTTCAATAGGCATGCCCAAAAGATAGTGTTTTCTACACAATAAACTAAATAAAATATCCCAAGACATGAGGCATTAATAAAAATTCAATTAGTGCGATCCTTATAAAATTTTAGTTTAATTCCAATGTTTTATAAAATTTTAATTTATTAAACTAATTTTGACTAATTTTTTTTCCCTAGAATTAAAGTCACACAAAGATGAAACGTTAGGGATGTCTGTTGTACATTATCAAAATCAGTAAGTAAAATAAAGTCTTGCAACAGATGAAAGGGTCTAAAGAGTAATTCCCCCAAAATTTTATTATTTAATTAAAATTATCATTGGAAAAAAATAAAGAAAATTCATGCTACACTGACACGTAAGATGGTAATGAATATGTGTCGCGTGCTAAGCAAACCAAAATGCATGCTTGTCTGACACGTAAGCAAATTCTGTTATAACGCCAAATCTAAATCCCGCTTCTCTTGTCGTTATCCGTCACGGATAAAACCCCGCCAAAATCGCAAACGACTACATTAACTTGCATCCTTAACTTCCCAACCTCATGGTCGCCGTGGATTCGAATTTCAACGGCCGTGATCAATACTGCGAACCTAACACGTTACCGCGCGAAGCACGCAATCTCAATGTCATCAAGCTTTTGCTCCGCTATTTTAGCAACGAGCAGATCGTTAGTACTAAGTCGACGGTTAAAGGGCGATATCAGTTGATGAAATATCTGACGGCTGAGATTTAAACAAAGCTAACAAACCAACTCAGCTTAGCGGGGCCCATAGCTGACTTGTTTTGGCATTTATAGTCAAAGGTGTTTCTCTCTTTCTCTCGATATTCATTTCCCTCTTTTGCTTTGCGAATCTGTCTTCAAGTTTCGGTGAGTAAACGTTTACAATTCTCAGTTTTGGAATTTCGGATTCTGTTTGTCTAATGTTGTAGTTATTATGTAATTTTGATCGGATTACAGTTGATTTCGATGTTTTATATTATATTCCCATTATTTGGCAAGTTACGGCTCATTTCACTGCCTTCGAAGAATTTCCAACGGATTCCGGCAAACTTCACTCCATTTACAGTCAATCGCATTGTTAGTTTTATATTCTTATAGTTTTTCCCTTTGTTATCCATGATATGGACGAGCAGGATTAAAAAAAAAAATCAACTTTTTTTAGTTGTTCTGTTCCTTTATTTTCTCCCAGTTGTTTTGTGAACTGCTATATTATGGATGAAATTGCTGATATATTATTATTGCATGAATTTGGAATGGGGAAGTTCGGTATTTCCTTTTAATTTTTTTTTATAAGTTTTTACATAACCTATAATTGTTAATTTTCTCAAGTTCTCAGATGAGTAGGAAAATAAAAAATCAAAATTTTATTTTTTGTTTATTCTCTGTAATGTCAATTAGATAACTACTCAATAGAGAATGATAGTAATTTAGAACTATTTTGGCGTGTATAAAGTATTATTAATTTTAGATATGAATGTCAAAAGTTTTGGATTGCTTTTCTTGGAGTTGAATTTCGAAAGTGGAATTTTGTAGGTAAACATGGGAACAAAAGTCAAAGCTGCGGTGTTGTCTTTGTTCCTTTCGATCCTTTTGTGCTCTCTTGTTACCTCTGCATCCAATGATGGATTGGTTAGGATAGGGCTGAAAAAGATGAAATTGGATGAAAACAACCGGCTTGCTGCCCAGCTGCAGTCTGAGTATGGATCGGGTTTGAAAGCTTCTGTTAAGAAGTACCAATTCCGTAATAATCTTGGAGAATCTGAGGATACTGATATTGTCGCATTAAAGAACTATATGGATGCTCAGTACTATGGCGAGATTGGTATAGGTACTCCTCCACAAAAGTTCACTGTAATCTTTGACACTGGCAGCTCTAATATGTGGGTGCCTTCATCTAAGTGCTATTTCTCGGTGAGCTTTTAAATTTGTGTAGATTATGAATGTATTCCAAATTGGTAGGTATAAAAGATTTGTTGGATGCTAGAGAATTTATGACATTGCTTTGTGGTTAGGTCCCTTGTTACTTCCATGCCAAGTACAAGTCAAGTGAATCAAGTACTTACAAGAAGAATGGTCAGTTTTCTGCTTCTACACATTTGAGAGTTTGTAATATTTTTTTTGGAATTTTACATTAATCAACTTGAGAAGGAGGATGTTTTCCAATGATAAACTATTGTGCATGTAAAATATATGACATAATTAAGATTTATTGGTATTATATGTTATCCTACAAGTTAGATTGATGTCTTGAACTTGATGATATTTATTTTGGAATTGTACGTTAATCAACTTGAGAAGGAAGATGTTTTCAAATGATAAACTATCATGCATGTAATATATATGAGATAACTAAGATTTATTGGTAGTATATGTTATCCTACAAGTTATATGGATGTCTTGAACTTGCATGGAGTTGATGGGGCCTGTCATTAAAATGAGAAATGCTTTAATAACTGAGAATTGTTTGGGATCATCAATGATTCAGGTGAACCTGCTTCTATTCAATATGGTACTGGAGCTATCTCTGGTTTCTTTAGTTATGATAATGTGAAAGTGGGTGACCTGGTTGCGAAAGATCAGGTAAATCTCAGCTTCTTTGCCTTCTGCTTGCATAAGATCCAGTAGCTTTGTTTAGAGTATCAAGTATCATGCACTAAATATTGGTCATTTTCGACCTTCGCTCTTCAGGAATTTATTGAGGCAACCAGGGAGCCTAGTGTCACATTTCTTGTGGCCAAGTTTGATGGTATATTAGGTCTTGGGTTTCAAGAGATTGCAGTTGGAAATGCTGTCCCAGTCTGGTATTGTTTAGATCCTCAATACCAATAGGCTGTTTTGTAAATCTTTTCTTAATATAGAAGTAATTCCAGGTTTCTGCTAATGCCATTTTGTCTTACAGGTACAACATGCTTAAACAACAGCTTATTAAGGACCCAGTTTTTTCGTTTTGGCTTAACCGTAATCAAGAGGAAGAAGAAGGCGGCGAAATTGTGTTTGGTGGGGTTGATCCAAGTCATTATAAGGGCCAGCACATATATGTTCCTGTGACACAGAAAGGCTACTGGCAGGTTCGTCATTGAAAATTTTAATTGAGAGCAACCTTGCTCAACACTGCTATATATGTTTTCTATGTTTGCTCTGATTTTTTTTCACAATATTTTCTGTTTGATAGTTTGACATGGGTGATGTTCTTATTGCTGGTAAACACACTGGTATGTTTCTCTTAATGCCTATAGTCTGTAGCAAGAAAATTAAAACGAAATATTGAAGGTTCATAATTTAAGTGACAACATGGTTAAAACGAATTGAATGGCAAACATAATTTCTGCCCCTGCTTTTGTGTTTTTTGACTTCTTGAATACTATTTTCAGGATATTGTGCTAAAGGTTGTTCGGCAATAGCAGATTCTGGGACATCTTTAGTGGCAGGTCCAACGGTATGAATAGATTGCAACATGTTTTTGTGCCTTAAATATTTCATGTTGATTACGCTCGTGGGATACGGTTTGCTTAATTACCTGCTAATTTCATCATGGAAGTTTTACTAAAGTGTGAAAGTATAAGATTTATCACTATTCCAGGTGGGTTAAAGAAGAATGAAAAATGAGGGAAAAAAATATTTTTATTTTACGTGCACAATTCACTGATAGTAGTTTTGGTATAATGATTTTAATAAATAGCCATGCTTATGTTAACGTTACATACATTTCGTCTCCAGCTAAATCATTGCATATTCTCACCAAGTTCATTTATATTGTTGAACTGGCAGTAAAATAGCCTTACTGCTTTACATCCTAGAAAATGAGCAATTTTGTTATTTATGTTCACTTTAGCTTGACTATGCATTTTGTTTTTGGAACGGTTTGTTACTGAATGAAATTCATGCTCTCTATGCAGACTGTGATTACCATGATAAATCATGCTATTGGAGCCAATGGAGTGGTTAGCCAAGAATGTAAGGCAGTTGTTGATCAGTATGGACAAGCTATTATGGATATGCTTCTATCTCAAGTGAGTACTTAGATTTTATTCTTAATATTCATTTTTGAAAGGAAGTTGACTGATCATATTCTTAATATTCATTTTTCAAAGGAAGTTGACTGATTATATCTATTGATGTGTTTGCTCGACTGTGGCTTTGTTACTGCATATATCAGGCAAAGCCTAAGAAGATCTGCTCCCAAATGGGATTGTGCACCTTTGATGGCAAACGCGGTGTCAGGTTAGGCTCCCAGAATATGCTTTGTTCTTGTTATTATTTGGCATTTTGGATTCTATTCTCTTCATATTTTCTGTCTTTGGTAAAAAATTTCTGCCACTGTATTTGTCATAGTCTATGGTAAAATGAAATATGTTTGTATAGTATGGGCATTGAGAGTGTGGTGGATGAGAGCAATGGAAAATCCTCTGGAGTTCTTCATGATGGCATGTGCTCTGCTTGTGAGATGGCAGTCGTATGGATGCAAAATCAGCTGCTGCAGAATCAAACTCAAGATCGTATAGTGAACTATGTCAATGAGGTAAGATGAACATATTACTTCATGTGATAATTCCATTGACGCGTTGCTTCTTGTAGCTGATTTTCACCTACTTCTACTTCACAGCTTTGTGACCGAGTGCCTAATCCAATGGGAGAATCATCCGTTGATTGTGAGAAGATTTCTTCCATGCCTAGTGTTTCCTTCACTATTGGCAACAAAGTTTTTGACCTCTCTTCAGAGGAGGTACGTTGTCTATGCAACTTTGATTCATTTATAATAATATCCTTTCAATACATCTACATTCCAAACACTAACTCATGGAAATTCATTCTTTGTTGGTGTCATCTGTTGGTATCATCAGTATATTCTCAAGGTGGGTGAGGGTTCAACCGCCCAATGCATTAGTGGATTTACTGCTTTGGATATTCCTCCTCCTCGTGGACCTCTCTGGTATTCCTTTACCATATTGTTTCATTTTTTCAAATAATTCTATGACATACTTTCCTTGTTACTGCCCTGTTCATTCGTTTGATTCTCAAACTTGCCATCTGTTTGTAATGCAGGATTCTGGGAGATATTTTCATGGGTCGCTACCACACCATCTTTGATTTTGGTAAGCTGAGAGTAGGCTTTGCCGAGGCGGCATAAATGGCTGGTCGAACTCGGGGCCACCTCCCTTCTTTCTATCATCGAATCATGACATCTTTTATCTGTCAACATATTTATGTACCCTAATAATGGACTTAGTGATGAATGTGTTGGTCTCGGCTGAAATGGCTGAAAAAGATTCCATGTTTGCTTGTAAATATTTTTCGGTTTGCTTGTTTATGATAGTAATTTTTGCTTCTGTTTTTGAAATTAAAACCAAAACCAGCACTTCTTGCACAATAGATTAACCATTAAGAAAACCAAAAAATAATAATAATAAAAGGCATGAAGTGATGAGAGATGACCCACCTCGATTGAATTAGTTAATTGAAAGCTTCGAATCTATTCAGGTATCAAAAGTCTTGCTTTTCTTTCTAACACATTATATATAGGGAAGAATTTCTTTCCTTCTTGAGGATTGGAGATTGAAGATAAAATGATACCAAGGGGCCAGCATAAGGGATGTTGAAGGTTTTGGGATTGTGGTGCTCTTATAGTTATTATGAATTGAAAACATGAAGTTAAATATTAGTGAAAATTTGAGCAATTTTCAGTTAACATTGAATATTTGTCAAATATTTGAGTGTGCTTTTAAAGTATCAACCATAGCTTTAGCCGAATATGACAAAATCATTGACAAATCATTATTCCACGCCGACTTTGGGTGCTTTTTGACTTTTTAGGAAGTGCAAGAGGTTTGAAGGTGGAAACTTTTTATCACCCAATTCAACTAGAGCTTGAAAATGACATGGAAAATGAGCTCAATCGTTCCTGTAAAGAGCTTCAAGACGTTATTCGACCAATAAGATTAGAAAATATAGTAAAGAAAAATTTTATGATCAGATTCACAGCATGGACTTGAAGACTTTTTTACTGAAAGTCGAACCTTGAAGAAAGAAAGATTGATTCAAGAAATTGAAAAGGTAAAGAGAAGAGAAGACGAATTTGTGTTGGCTGGCACATGAAGGCTAAGCTAACTTAGGATTGGGTTGGCACTTGGCAATCAAAACATTGAAAGAAAAGAACTAGAACTATGCAGTATTGTAAAGACCAAAGACAGGTGGTTGTGAGAGTGAGAACGAGAGTTGGGAATCAAGGAATTAGTTAATTTTGTTGCCCACATAACCCGCTTTGAGCTATATTCCAAATGTTTGGTTGCAAGAGATGCTTTGCTTCTAGGGAGCTTTTGTCTTCTTTTCTCAATCTTTGGTTTCGGCTTTGGCTTTGATGTTTTTGTTTGATTCTCCCTTGTTAACATCACCCACATTCAAAGAAAAGTAACAACTTAGCTCTAGAAATTGGGTTGCAATTCACAAGACAAGAATCGCAACCATCAAACCAGCCTTATAATTTAAGTTTACACAAATAAATTATAATGCAATTAGTACTACACCAATTTGATCTAGTGTGTAATTGGTAAACTTAAATTGGCTTTAGATTCAAATGAATTGATCAATTGAATTTACAACTTGTTATAGATTCAAAGTATCACTAAAGGGTTTACTTCTTAATCATATGTATAAGAAAATTTAATTTAACAAAGTCAATCACTCCAGAGTAAGTGCACTTAAATTAGAAATTAAATAGATATAATATCCAATCTAATCTAATGGATCCAATCCAATGTATTCATTAAGCAAATGAACCCTGTGGGCTATAATTCATCCCTAAGCAGACACTGCTGCCCAAATCGGCCAAAACTTGTCCATCTCCCTCCTTGCGCCACGTGGAAGCCTTAGCTTTAAAGAGAAACGGCGGCCGCCCATCGGCCACAAAGAAAGAACTAAAAGGAAACTTCGTTAAGAGAACGAGAAGGCATGCCTTCTTGCATTAAAGCCTACCAAACAAATTAGACAACCCACAAAGTTCATTCATATATAAATGATGCATCCCGCAAACTAACACGACGAACAAACCAAACTTTCTCTTAAATTTTTGTACAAATTTCTCTTGGAAAATGGATTGGACAAGAGGCCGAACCATCGGCCGCGGCTCAACCGCCACCGTCTCAATTGCCTCGGACAACCGGACCGGCAAGGTATTTGCAGTTAAGTCAACTGAGCTCTTAAATTCGGAAGCACTCCAAAGGGAAGAAAGGATTTTGTCTAAATATGTGTGTTCCCAAATTGTAGCATACAAGGGGTGTAACATTTCTTACGAAAATGGTAAGTTATTGTACAATCTTCTCTTGGAATAAGCACCAGGCGGCACGCTTACTGATGCAATTCGTGACCTTGCCGACATCGGCATGGAAGAGGGAAGAATCCGATCATACACAAGGGCAATACTACTTGGATTGGAGTACCTTCACTCTAATGGAATAGTGCATTGTGACATTAAGGGTCAAAATGTATTGATCACCAGAGATGGGGCAAAAATTGCTGACTTGGGTTGTGCTAGACGCATCGATGAGGTGTCTTGTGATGATTGGAATTTGATGATGCCGATTAGTGGTACGCCTGCCTACATGGCACCTGAGGTGGCGCGTGGCGAAGAACAAGACGTGTGAGCTCTTGGATGTACAGTCATTGAGATGGTAACGGGTTGGGCACCGTGGGTGGATGCTTCCGACCTGGTATCTGCATTATACACAGTCGGTTTTTCAAGTGACTGGCCGGAAATTCCGAAGTCGATGTCGAAGGAAGGTCAAGATTTTCTGGGCAAGTGTTTGAAAAGAAACCCAGCCAAGCGATTTTCAGTCAGCGAACTTCTGACGCATGACTTCGTTAGAGAAGACAACTTTCCCAGGAAAGAGATTGAAGCTTGTAATCCGGGACGCCGACCACTGTACTGAATCAAGGGATTTCGAAGGCGATTGAAGGATTAGAAGAAACATGGAATTCGACCCAGAAAAGGTGTTCGGATCCTGCCAAGGAAAGAATACGGAAACTGAGCGAAGGAAACTCAGAAATGAACAACTGGGAATTGGATGAAACTTGGATTACAGTGAGAAGCAATGGCAGCAAAGAGCCTGGAGAAGTTTCAAATATTGTTGGGGATGCAGACAAAAACATTTCTTCAGCTAGTACTAAAGAATGTAACATGGATATTCCTGTTACACTATTCATTAGAAATAGCGAGTGAATGGGGGCAAAAATAGTAGGAAAAGCGATAGCAGGAAGCATGAAGGAAGTTCACTGGTTGCATGTAAATTTATGAAAGAGCTATTATGTAGAAATATTTCTTTAATGAATAAAAAATTTTACTTTCTAATTCTACAATTTGCATGCGTAGGGGGAGAGGTCAATTATTATAATTATATTCGGCCTACCCTCTGTGCTTCTCCAAGGGTCATCTCGCGCCTTTCCAAGAGCCGTCTGTGTTTTTGGCCCTTGTGCTCAGACAAGGCCAATCCCATATCCTTTTTCTTTTCTTTTCTTTTCTTTTCAATTATTATATATAATAATATTTATACTTATATATAATAGTAAAATTAAATATAATTATTTATTTTATTTAATATTATTAAAATATATATTTACTTATAATTAAAAGTAAAAAATTAATTACATATTCAATAATTAAAATTTTAAAAATTAAAAAATTTATAAACCTCTATTATTAATAACCTAAAAAATGATTTTTATAAATTTCACTAAATTATTATAATTGTCTAGCAATTAAAAATATATATTAGTAACCAAATTAGATTAAAAATTAAAATAAAAGCATTAAATATTTAATTCATTTTTTATTTATAACGATAAGCAAATGTATGTTATAATAATAAAGAATAAATAAATAGTTGTATTTAATTTTGTTATTATATGTAAGAATATAAATATAAATTATAATTTTTAAAAAATAAGAAAAATAAGCGATTACATTTGCATTATTACTATTTAAATAAAATATTATCAAAACTTAAAAGACGGAAGTGGTAATAACTCGACCACATTCGTACATTGCCCTCGTTTAAGCGAGGGGTGCTTAATCCGGGAATATCTCAAAATAAAATAAGGCTGAAAAAACTTGAATTAGGTAAATAAAGGCAAGCTTTGCACTGAAACGGACCTTTTTTCAATCTAGGGTTTATAGTGCATTATCTAGAATATGACCAAAACAATCGATTTTATCTCCACTAATCCAAGATTAAGATTATGGATATATGAGAGATTAAGCAGACGTAATCTTAAAGCTGTATAGTTGTGAAATATAACGTTGGAGATCTAATATAACAAAAATTTGAGTGAACTATATTAAAAATTGAAGTGGAAAAGTAAGTGATTTTTGTTCGTAATTAATTAATATTTATTGAACCCTTTAATATCGTTTAAATACATTAATTTGAAACATAACCTACTTCTCTAATTTTTCAAGTCATTCTACTAAAGAAGGATGACAAGTCAAAATTTCTATTCAAGTCATTTTGAAGCGTATTCAAAATAACACAATTCATTAATGTCTAAATGAAGAACTTAGGTTTGTTGTTTTGGTCTAATTATAAAATTATAATAATTAAAATATTTATTAAATAAAGATATAAAGTTAAAAGTCAGTGACACACCCACCTACTTTTGTATAGTGATTTTCTTTATTACAACTATAATGATGAGTATCAAGTTGGTATACAAATAAGTTTAACGAGTAATCCATTACGCATTAATAGAGATTCAATTACAAGAGCTAAAATTAGAAACATATGCGAAGCTTTGAATAGGTTGATTCAGGTACGATCAATATTAACAATTTGGGTGTGAAAGATGAGTAACACTTGATTAATTTGATTCAAATTTAAGAATTAAGTTAATTGAGTATATTTAAAGACTTCGTGACAAAAATTTAGAAGAAAAAATATATTAGAAAAAACTAAGAAAGTTTTCTAAAGTCAAAGTTGCCTAAAGCAATTTTATGTTTAATTAGAATTATTATTTTTCCTTTTTAATTGGAACTTTTCTAAAGTAAAAATTTCTTATTTAATTAGTGCTATTATTTTTCTTATTTAGCTAGGATTTCGAATTTTTGTTTTTAAATAGAATTATTTTAGAAGCCTATATAGAAGCATATTTTGCTTTAATCATAAGATTGATAAACAGTTATATGAATATTAAATTAAAAACTTTTCTCTTTATTCTTTTGAGAATTTACTCAAGACCTTTTTGAAACTTATTCTTGTAACGTCCAAAACTTGACTTATCATTCAAAAATCTCTTTCTTGAGTACGGCGTCTTTCTATACATTAATTTTATATTTTTGATTCTTTATTTGATTATATTCTTCAAATTTTTGGTTTAAGATAGCAATAGTTTTAAAATTAATTTAAATATTAGGTCAAGGTATTATTTTAAATCTGATTTAATTTTTTTGGAGTTATGAATCTTAGTGCATTTTGGGTCTTCTTATGTTCCTTAAAGTTTGCATCATCTTAGTGTAAGAGTAAGGTTCTAAATTTAATTTGTGTATCTTAATATTATTTTTTGAGTTTTCTTGATTGTTCTTGACTAAACCATAATTTCTCATTTGTTATATATATCAAAAAGAAAAAAATATAAAAAATAATAATCCATTTAACCTTGTAATTATTTTATTCTTATTTAGTTACATGCATTCTGTTTGATTCAATAAAAAAGAAGAAGAAAAAAAATTCAAAGAATAGGGAGCATTATTGAATTAAGGTTTACCTAATTGCATAAGAAAAATTCTTTTATAGCAAATTTATTAACTACAAGTTTTTGATGATGACCAAAACAAATATACAGTAGTTAATTTGTAATGTTGGCTATACTATAAATGCCTTAATGATGATCTGTTAGTTAGTTTTTGATGATTATTTAGTTTCAATGATGTATATACTTGCTACTAGCTAGTTTTTCTTGATGTGATAATTGATACATATGCTTGCAAACTGCCTTAGTTTAGAAAGAAATTACTTGTAGATAAACAGGTTGATATCTGATTTTATTGACAAAGAAGTATTAATACATTTGAACTATGTATTGATATAATTTGTAAAAGATATCAAAATGAAGTCCAAAAGAATGATACAGAAAGTCAAAGCAATCGATACGCAGCTATAGAAGTAGTCATGTATCGATATACACAGTAAAAGTATCGATACATTTAGTCAAAGACAAAATCCAGCAAGACCAAAGGATTGATGCAGTAAAGCTAAAAGAGATCGATATGTAGTCAAAGAAGTAGCAATGTATTGATAAACACAATTAAAGTATCAATACATTTGGTCGAAGACAATATTCAGCAAGTCCAAAGATCGATACCAAGAAAAAAGACAGCATCATTGTAAAGAATATATCGATATATGTCAACAAAGTCAAAGAGTCTGTAGTTAGAAGTCAAAGTCAAGGCTTGTCAAAAGTTAAAATCACAGCAGATCAAGATAAAGTGATATTCGAAGCAAAAGTATCGATACTATAAGTTAAAGTATCGATATATTTTGTCGAGCTTAAGAGAGATGGAGACATTTAAAAAGAAGAAGATATTAGTATAAGACTAAAGATCATATCGGTATAATAAAGACTAAAAAGTTAAGGTATCGATACTATACACAAATATATCGATACATCTTAAAGTCCAAAATTAAAAGAACGTATCATAACTTTGTATTGATACAAAAGGCATCACATATCGATACAAGGCTTTTGGAAGAAGTGCATGCATTGATACACTAGTAAAATGTATAAATACACTTTAAAGAAAAAAATTTTTAGAATCAAGCAGAAGGAGCAACATGGCAAAAGTATTGGTACATTTCTCAATAATATCGGTACATTTTGAAAAATTAGCTCCAACATTATGTTGGAAGCATTAAAAATAGCATTAAATAAAGTAGCAAAGAGCTGTTGAGAGTGCAAAAAAGATCATTTAGAAGCTTTGATTTTTTCTGTCAAGGAAGAGGGATAAGTAGAACAAGAACTAGAACAAGAAGCATTTTTTCTTATTAGACTTTAAAAATTTTGAGAAATATTTACAGCAGCTCAAAAATATTCTCTCAAGAGCATATTCTGTTTGTAAAAAATTTACTTTCTTAAAAAGAGAATACTAAAAATTAGAGAGCTTATTGAATACCCTGTCTTTTAGAGACAAAAATCATACTGATAAATTAAATTATAAGGTTATCCTTTACCAAGAAGAAGGAGAGTATAAGGTTTTTTTTACCAAAAGAAAGGAAATTATAAGATTGCCCTTTACTATTTAGAAAGAGTTGTAAAATTAGGGTTACCCTTGACCCAAAAAAATAAGAGTAAACTAAACTTCAGTATATAATTATAAAAAGAGTAGATGTAGGCACATTATCAAACTATTATAAATTTTTGTGTACTTTTTTCCTCTACATCTCCAATCTATCTTCGCTTATCTTATCATTTTTGTTCTTTAAAAGTTGTACTCCTTTAGGAAATTTTTTAAAGATCAAAATTATCCAATTTATCCCTTTGTTGAGTGCTGCCATTTGGGACAACAAGTGGTATCAGAGCCCCTAACTCTTTTTTAAATAAAGATTAGCTATCTTTAGAATAGTAGATCAACAGTGGCATCTAGCAGTGTTCCAGCTCAAATAATTAAAGGATAGTCAACTCATAGATTATCTTTTTTTTATGGAAGTGACTATGCTTACTAGAAGAAAAGGATGCAGATTTACCTAAGTACACTTGACTTCAAAATAGTCACTATTATTAAAGATGGATATAGGCTTCCAATGATAATAAATAAGGTAACTAGAGAGGTGAAGCCTAAGCTAAAACGTGAATGGACAGCTAAAAAGAAGACTATATTCCAGACAAATAGTAGAGTAATGAATGTGCTATATTATGCATTAGATAGGACTGAATACAATAGGATATCTAGTTATGACATAGTTAAGGCTCTATGGAACATGTTTGAAGTAACATATAAAGAAATTAGCAGAGTGAAAGACTCTAAGATTAGCATGCTTGTCCACGATTATGAGCTATTCAAGATGAAGCCACATAAAAGCATCAAAAAATGTATACACATGCACTAATATAGTAAATGGACCGAAAGTACTTGGCAGATTATACTCAAATACATATATAGTTACCAATATATTGAGAAGTCTGCTAAGATCATAGAAAGCTAAAGTGACTACTATAAGAGAGGCCAAAAATCATAGAATTCTACCGCTGAAAGAATTACTTGATTGCCTCATGACCTATAAATTAGAAAATAAAAGAAACGAAGATAAGGATCGTGATAAGAACAAAAAGTCAATTACTTTAAAAGGAACACGATAAGAAAACAAAGAAAAAAGTGAAAAAACTCTAGTGATGATGATGAGTTGATGTTAATGGCTAAAAAATTCAAAAAATTTTTTAGCAGAGATAGGCCAAAAGGAAAAAACTAGAAAAAAAAAAAAAGAAAACCTTAGCGCTAAAAAATTTGAGAAGAGCAAAGAGAAGGATAGTGAAATAATCTTTTATAAATGTAAAAGACCTGGCCATACGAGACTTGAATGTCTCTTAAAGAAAAACCAAAAAAAAAAAGAAAAAGAAAGTTATGAAAGTCATATAGAATGACTCTTCCAGTAAAGGAAGTAGTTCATCATCAGAGAAAGAAAGGCCAAACATGTGTCTTATGGAAAAACAAGACATTGAGGTAACATTTTCCCCACAAGACTTATACTATACTGATTCTAGCTGTGATAATAACGATCTTATCAATGGTGAAATGACACTTTTGTTTGAAGAACTTAGAACTAATTTTGAAAAGCTATGTGTTAAGTATAAATTATTTAAAAAGAAGAATTCCTTGCTTGAACTTGAAAATGAGAGTTTAAAGAGACTATTAACAAACATGAAAACAACTCCTCTTATAAATGTGATAAAGAGATTGCTAGACTAAAAATTAAAAATGCAATGTTACAAAATAAAGTTAATGATCAAAAGAAAATTTTTAAGAAATTTACTCAAGAAATAGAATCTTTAGATAAATTATTAAGCAATCAATATATGATGTTTTGATGTTTGATAAGATTAGGATTGGTTATGAGAAAAGGACAAAACAAAAAGTATTTTAAAATTATTAAATCTTCTCAACAAACAAGTCCTTTTATTACTTGTCACTTTTGTAATAAAAGAGTCATTTTAGCAGCACCTATGTTTTTAAAAAGAAAGCTCGTAATAATTTCAAACTAATTTAGATTCCTAAAAAAACAAAACTAGAAAAACAAGTGCATGCTAAAATGTACCTGACTTCTAAGCCAAAAGCTAACAGATATGGACCTAAAATAAAGTGGGTACCAATATAAACTATTAATGTTTTACAAAAAACGATTCTTGAAAAAAAAATTAAGCATAATAAGAAATAGTTTCTGGATAATGGCTGCTCAAGACATATGACTAGAGAAAAGAAATTATTTTTGCATCTTGCCAAAAAAAAAAAGGAAAAGATGTTGTATTTGGAGACAATAACAAAGAAAAAGCTAGAGGAATTAATAAGATTGAGTAAACAATTTTATTATTTCTGATGTTTTATATGTTGATGGGTTAAAGTTCAATATCTTTAGTATTTCACAGCTATGTGACCATGGTTATAATGTTAACTTTTTGAAAGATGTTTGTGATATAGTTAATAGTAAAAATTATACCATATTGCCTGTTTCTAGGATTGACAATATGTATGTCATTGAATTTGGTAGATTAGATGTTATAAATAGCATTTGCTTATAAGTTTTATATGATGATTCCTAGTTATTGCATAGAAAATTAGGTCATTATAGCATGGATTTGATTAACAAACTATCTGGATAAGGAATGTTAGATGACTTATACAATCTTGGACTTACTAAGAGTAACCCTTGTCAAATGAGTTAGCAAGTGAAAAGTTTTTTCAAATCTAAAAATATTATTACAACAACTAAGCCTTTAAAACTTATTCATATGAATTTGTTTATACCAAATCATGTAGGATCTCTAAGTGATAAATACTATGCCTATGTGTTGGTAAATGATTACTCTAGATATACTTAGGTATTTTTCTTAGAAAATGAAAGTGACATGTTTAATGCATTTGAAAGCTTTGCTCGAAGAATACAAAATAAACTTGGATACAAACTTATCAAGATTCGAAGTGATTAAAGAGGAGAGTTTATTAATCATAAGTTTGAAAATTTTTGCAATGAGTATGCACTAACTCAAAACTTTTCTTCACCAAGAATGCCCTAACAAAATGGTGAAACTGAGAGAAAAAAATAGAATTCTACAAGAAATGAGTAAAACTATGCTTAGTAAGTATAATCTACCTCAATACTTTTGGACAAAAGCCATAAACATAGCTTACCATATCTCTAGTAAAGTTTTGGTTAGAAAATTCCTTAGAAAAACTTTATTTGAACTCATCTATCAAAAAAAAAGAAAAAAAATAAAATCAATTACTTTAGGGTCTTTGGATGTACTTGCTACATTCTAAATACTAAAAATAACCTTAGAAAGCTAGAGCCTAAGACTGATGTAGGGATATTTCTTAGCTACTCAACCAAAAGTAAAGCATATAGAGTCTATAACAGAAAAAGTAAAGTTGTAAAAAAATTTGTGCATGTTACATTTGATAAGTTAGATCCTGATATAGCTAAGATGATAGCCAAAGAGAAGGAAAAAAAGATAGAGATAATAGAAAAAACTAACAATCTAAGGTTAGATGATGTTGTATGTTTAAATAAGAGTGAAACCAATAATAAAACCTTAGAAGAAGCTCCTAAGGATCTTTTAAAAGCTTGACAATATGCATCAAATCATCCAAAAGAGTTCATTATAGGAGATCCAACCCAAGGTGTTAGAACTAAGAGACCAAATAAAGATCTTTCTCAAAATTTAGAAGAAGTTTAAAATTTAACATTTATTTCACAAATAGAACCCAACAAGATAGATGAAGCATTAATTGATAATGACTGAATTATAGCAATTCAAGAAGAATTAAATTAATTTAAAAGAAATGAAGTATGAACCTTAGTTCTTAAACTAAATGATTGCCAAATCAGAAGAACCAAGTGGGTATTTAGAAATAAGTTAAATAAGCTTGGTCACATTATTAGAAACAAAGCTAAACTAGTTGTTTAGGGATATAACTAAGAAGAAAAAATAGATTATGATGAAACATATGCCCCCATAGTAAGATTAAAAGCTATTGAATGCTTTTGGTATTTGCTTGTTTCAAAAATTTCAAACTCTATCAAATGGATGTCAAAAGTGTCTTTTTAAATAGTTTTCTGAATAAAGAAATCTATGTTGAACAATTCCCTGATTTTGAAAACTTAAAATTCCTAAATCATGTTTACAAACTCACTAAAACTCTCTATAGTTTAAAATAAGCTCCTAAAGTATGGTATATGAGACTTAGTAAATTCTTGCTTAACAATGATTTCAGAAGAGAAAGTGTTGACAAAACTCTTTTTATCAAATTCAAAGATAAAAATTTATCAATTGTTCAAATCTATATTCATGATATTATCTTTGACAGCACAAATACATCCATGTGCAATGATTTTTCAAACTTGATCAGAAGTAAATTTAAAATGAGCATGATGGGAGAATTAAACTTTTTTTTAGGCTTGCAAATAAAACAATCAAATGACAAAATTTTCATTTCTCAATTAAAATATATTAAAGAATTGTTGAAAAGATTTGAGCTTCTAGATGAAAGACATGTAGATACACTCATGAGTACATCCACCTCTCTAAAAAAAGATGAGGATGGAAAATATATAGACTAAAGACTCTATAGAGGTATGATAGAATTCTTACTTTATTTAATAGCCTTCAAACCTGATATAGTCCATAGTATGTGTGCTTGTGCCAAATTTTAGTCAAATCCTAAAGAATCACACTTAATTGTAGTGAAAAAATCTTTAGATACCTTAGAGGAACTATAAATTTTTGTTTATTTTATCTAAAGAATAGAGAATTTGATCTCAAAAGATATCCAAATGCAAATTATAGTGGCTGTAAGATGACAAAAAAAGCACAAGTGGAACATGTTACTTCTTAGAAAATGCACTGGTGTCCTAATTTAGTAAACAACAAAGCACAATTGCTTTGTCTACTATAAAGACAAAATATGTATCAGTTAAAAGCTGTTGTCCTCAACTCTCATAGATTAGACACTAGCTTTATGATTATAGATTAGATTACTCAGGTATTCCCATATTATATGACAATGCTAGCGTTATAAACCTAACCAAAAATTCAGTTCATCACTTTAGAACTAATATATAAAGATTAGACATGATTTCGTACGTGATTACACTAGTAAAGATGGTGTTTTCTTAGAGTATATTAATACTAAGGATCAAATTACTGATATTTTCATTAAACTCTTAGACAGAGATTAATTCTGTGAAATTAAGAGTCAACATAAATGATGAAATTAAGTTAGATCTGACAAGTGTGCATTAAAGGATTATTCATTATTTTATTAGAGTTAAAATAAGTGATTATATCGATATAAATTGTGTACATATTGATACATTTCTTTGAATAGATGAGGAGTTGTTGTCTCAGAGCTTGTGTATCGATACAGAGTAATTAAAGTATCGACACATACTAGCCAGTATTGATACTTGGTATCAACTGTCCAAATTGTATTCATATGCCTAATACATATCAATACATACTTATTAAAGTATCAATATATAGAGACTTTGTATATCGATACTCTTATATGCTACAATGACAATGTATCTATACTAAACAAAAACGACATCGTAGACCTAAATATATCGATACATATAAATGCACATATAAATACTTTTAAACCTAAGGAGACACAGTTCTCTTTAACATCACTCTATTAGATGTTTGGTTGATCAAAGCAGTTTCAGCATATTAAATGCAAAGAACTATCATTCTGCCACTTGTCACAAAAGGGAAAATTCAACCACCCACTTTCTAAAAACTCCCTCCTATTCTTTTTTTCATCTAATTAGCACTTATCATGTGTCAGAATTTATTTATTCTCTATTAAAATTAAATCAATATATATTCTAAAACTATTCAAATTCTTTATAAGTTCAATACTTTCTAAAATTGTATTGATACTTTCCTCACATATATATCGATACCCTTAGAAATCGTATCGTTGTTAAGCATTAGAAACTTAAAAGTATTAATACATTTCATCTCTGTATCGATACTTTTGCTTAATATGAAAATAAAGAGTCAGTTTTCTCTTCTTCTTCATTAAAACCCACATCTATTTCTCACTTTTAGTTTTAAAACTCTTTTTTAATTTGAGAAAAATACCTTATATGGCTCCACAAACCAAAATCTCTGACATTCCTAAGGGAAAATGAACACACACATTAGAATTTAAGATCGATCTTACACTTCTATGTAGGTTATGGGCTTTAATAGTCCATAATAAGAGGATCATTTCTTCACAAATTTTATACGACATAAAGTCTTTTTAGGGAGAATTATTAACTTTGATTTTCTAAAGTCTTTATAATTTTCATATCTTAAAACATTTAGGCAGTTTAGTTGGACAAAACTGTTGAACCTCAAGGAGTTATCACCCAGAGTTTGTGAAACTCTTTTACTCTAATATGGATACCACAGACCTAAACATAAGACATAAAATTATACATAGATTTAAGACTTCAGTGAGACGATTTGATCTAACTATTGATGAAGAAGTTCTAGTACGAGTTTTAAAGGTATCAATAGGAAGAGAAAACTATTCTGCTGGAAACTTTAAAGTAATAGACGCTTGTCGTAGCATTTTCAAGAATTTAGGCTTATAAAATATAGATTTTAAACTAGTTAGACTAGGCATTTATAAGCGACTATTATATTTAATTGTGAGTTATAATCTCAACGCTCGCTCTGCTCACTTTTTTGAGACGACACTTTAGAATGTCTAGTAGATATAATGTAGAACAACATCCAAATCTGATTTTTTGGATCATACATGAGATGACTCGAACTATTTCCTCTAAGACTGTAGCTTTATATTATGGATATGTCATTATTGAGATTCTCATATGCTTATACCCACACATCTTAGAAGGTATTAATAGCATTCAGCCTCTAGCCTTTGCTTCTTTAGGCAAGACGACCATTCGCCACATACATTACTCTTAGAACCTAGATGGCAATTGGGTTCTTTAAGAGTAGTACAAACTTGTGAGACCACAGATGACCATTGAGGTTTTTAAGCATACGTAAGAGGAGGAGATTTTTTTCCCTCAGGCAGCTATAACTTCTGAGCTCATACCTTCCTCTATACTAGTTTTTGCCTTACCTCCTCCACCATCTACCACTGACTACCTGTTATTCGATCTTCATATATGCTTGGATCACCTGGAGTCTATAATACTAACACAGCTCCAAGCTATTAATTGACATTTGAACCAAGGCTAAGAGACGATTATGTAACTTGGGTAGCTTGTGCTATAATTTTGTCATAAGACCACTACTTTTCTTTTTTATTTACATTAAGCCAGACCTGCGCGACTTTAGCCTCTACCACATTTTAATCAGTAGTAGTAGCATCCTCGACCTTTTCCACCTGGTTATAGATCTCCATATGACCAAGGATCAGGTTCTTCTCACTAGCAGCATTCATCAGCTCTAGTTTATGTGCAAGATTCGAGCTTCTTCTCAGATAATAATGATGATCTTGCTACCTTAGAAGAAATGATTTGTAAAGCTCAAAAAGACCTTTGGCATGAATGTCGCCATTGATTTTTTTTTACCTTGGATGTTTCTATTTATGTCTTTTATACATAATTTTTGGATGATTTGTACTTTGTTAATATGGTTTCTACTTTGATAGTTATATATTTTTATTGAAATATTATTCTGCTACAATGATTCTCTGTTAAAATAATCTTTATGCTATTCATGATTCTCTATTTTCTTCCTTTGTATGATTCTATTATACACTTTAATTTGTGCATTTCTTTCCTTTCTTTAATTATTAACAAAAAGGGGGAGACACACAGTAATGATAGTATATGTTGGGGGAGCATATACATAAAGGGAGCATATATATATAAGGAGAATACTTTATTGTTTTATCAATATCAAAAAAAGAAAAGATTATAGACTACAAATTTTTTATGATAACCAAAATAAATATGCAATAGTTAGTTTGTGAGGATGGCTATGATATAAATGCCTTAAAGATGACTTGTTAGTTAGTTTTTGATAATGATTTAGTTTCAATAATGTATATACTTATTGCTAACTAGTTTTCCTTGATTTTGATAATTGATACATATGCTTGTTAACTACCCTAATTGAGAAAGAAATCATTTGCAAACAAATAGGTTATGATCTAATTATATTGACAAAGAAGTATCGATGCATTTAAACTATGTATTAATACAATCTATGAAAGATATTAAAATAAAGTCCAAAGGATTGATATAGAAAGCTAAAGAGATTGATATGCAGCTATAGAAGAAGCCATATATCAATACACATAATAAAGGTATCGATACATATAGTCGAAGATAAAATCCATCAAGACCATAGAATCGATGTAGTAAAGCTAAAAAGGATCAATATATAGCTAAAGAAGCAACAATGTATCGATACACACAATTAAAGTATTGATTCATTTAGTCAAAGACAATATTCGACAAGACCAAAAATCGATACCAAGAAAAAAAATAGTAGCATTGAGAAGAATATATTGATACATGTCAATAAAGTCAAAGAGTCTATAGTTAGAAGTTAAAGTCCAGGCTTGTCAAAAGTTAAAATCATAGCAGATCAAGATAAAGTGATATTTAAAGCAAAATTTTTGATACCATGAGTTAAAATATCGATACATTTTGTTGAGCTCAAAAAAGATGGGAACATTTGAAAAGTAGAAGATATTGATACAAGACTAAATACCATATCGATATAATAAAGACTAAAAGGCCAAGGTATCAATACTCTATACAAATGCATCGATACATTTTGAAGTCTAAAATAAAAAGAACATATCATAACTTTGTATTGATACAAAAGGCATCACATATCGATACAAGACTTCTGGAAGAAATGCATGTATTGATGCATTGGTAAAATATATTGATACACTCTAAAGAAGAAAATTTCCAAAATCAAACAGAAGGAGCAACATGGCAAAAGTATTGATACATTTTAAAAAATTAGTTTCAATAATCATATCTGTAAGTATTAAAAGCAGCATTAAATAAAGTAGTAGAGAGCTATTGAGAATGCAAAGAAGATCATTTAAAAGCTTTGATTTTTTCTATCAAGAAAGAGAGAGAAGTAGAATAAGAACTAGAAAAAGAAGCATTTTTTTTTTCTAATCATTCTCTGAGAATTCTGAGTATTTACAGTAGCTCAGAAACATTCTCTCAAGAGCATACTTTATCTTTAAAAAATTCACTATCTTAGAGAGAGAATACTAAAATCAAAGAGCTTATTAAATACCTTATTTTTTAGAGACAAAAACTGTACTGATACATTAAATTATAAGGTTACACTTTACCAAAAAGAAGGAGAGTATAAGGTTTTTCTTTACTAAAAAGAAATAGATTGTAAGATTGTCCTTTACTATTAAGAAAGAATTGTAAAATCAAGGTTATTCTTGACCCGAGAAAATAAGAGTAAACTAAATCTCGGTGTATGATTATTGAGAGAGTAAACGTAAGCATATTGCCGAATCACTATAAATTTTTGTATGCTTATTCCTTTTACATCTCTAATCTATCTTTACTTATCTTATCATTTCTATTCTTCAAAAGTTGTACTACTTTAAGAAATCTTTTAAGGATTAAAATCACCCAATCCACTCTCCTCTTGGGTGCTACCATCTGGGACAACAAAATTCTCTAAGGGTTTTGTGTTTTAAATTCACTAATCATAATTGCTTAGCTTTTAGCATCTCTTTTTTAATTATTATTTTGATAGTTATTTATTTTTTATGCTTGTTTCTTTGAATTCTAATTTATTGAAAATTGATTCACTGTAAGGAATGTTCTGATTGAGTTTGAACTAGTTTAAATAAAGAACTATAAAGAAAAGTTGAGTGAAAAGAGATAAAAAAAAACCAATAATTATGTGCAAATATGAGAGTTAAGTGAAACATGTAAGGGAATGCATGAGGTTTTCATTCGAACTTCTATTTCAAGTTATAAACATGTCATTTAGGAAAGATAATAGTACAGCTAAAAGGGGAAGAATGAATGAATTATTCATGTCCAAAGGGATACACCAATAATTTGAGAGGATAAACTTAATGTTTGGAGAGACAAGAGACAAAATGAATGATTAAAGTAAAAGAAATGCATGTCCTAAAAGCCACTAATATGATTTATAATTATAATTTTGTAAATCTCTTGTAAATCTTATGATTAATAAAATGAGTATTTTTTATTATTTATTTTTCTTTATCATGTTTATATGTACATTTGATTTACATATTATAATAAAGCTCATAAAATATATACAATACACATTATTATGATGAGTTTATATTTATGAGATTATGTATTAGTACTATCATTCGTAAATATTCCTAGTTATAGAATTATAAATTAGGGCATTTATGATATTAGACAAATTAATATACACTCTCCTTACTTTATATAATAGAGGGTAAGTAATCTCATAAATTAGTTACGTGACAATACTAAATAAAGTGTATAGGTACTCATTAGTTGAGTATGAGTTCACTAAGCAAAATCATACAATATGTACAAATGCTAATTATACTTAACTATTAATTAAATATTTGTTGTATTAGTTATGTAAGTAATATTTAAATTTAATAAAATCATGGTTATCTTGTAGATAAATTATCATATTTTGATACTACTCAGAACAAGTCTGAATTAAGGCTTGTAATAGATACTTATTGGATATAGTAAGACATTTATAAAAATATATGAATATTCGAGTAAGGATTCGTCAGCCTTAATATTTGAGATAGAATATTCTATATAAATAATTTAAATTTAACTCATGAAATCTTTGATTAGGGTAATTAATTATGTTTGATTAAAAAATATGCTCTTAATAATGATACAAAATAGTCATTATTTTATATTTATTATGTATAATATTGAATATAAAAAGATTTGATAATAATAGCATATCTTTGATTCGATCAGAGTATTATATAATGGAAGGATTAAATTACACAATAACTAATGATAAAAATGTTTATTAGTTGAACCTTTGTACTTTGTATTACATAACTAGGTGTCAATATTAGTTTGTAGATATACTTAATCAATCTTATTAAAGATTAATTAAATAAAATTAATTTAAAAAATTAATTTAAAAATTATGTCAATTATCGACTTTACAGTAAACTTATTAAGTCTTACCATAAATTGTCTTTAATTTTTCTTAATTAGATTATGTAATACTTAAATACATTAAGTTAAAATTATTTGATTAGTTAACTTAAACTTATGTATAGTATAAGTGATTGAATGTCAAATATTTTATCTTAACAAATAAAATATTGACAAATAGCAAAATCTTAGCCTTACACTTATATAACAAATATAAGATGGATATGCATAAAATGTGTATTCATATTGATTAAATATTTGGAGAAATATTTTTTTATGTAACTTATTTAATTAATTGTTAATTAAATTAAAAAATATATAAAGAAAATTATTGATTATTTCTAATTATGAAAAAGTGAAGGAAAGGAAAAACACAAGGGGTTTTTTCTTCCTAATTGCCATCCCCTTCTACAAGCTATAAGGTGATCAAATTTTGATCATTTTAATTAACTAAAACTTGATTTAAAGGTTCTTAGATGCGATCTAAGTGCTTGTGTGATTAATTTTAAGTATTGAAATCAAATTTTTTAAGTGTTAAAACCCTAGGATTTTTCAGAAAACTTAATTCAATTAAAGGTATTTGAATTGAAATATATTAAAGTTAAAAGAGAAAAAATAAAGGTAAGGGCATCACTTATTAAGGGAGAATCTAATTTGGTTCTCTAAAGTTTTAAAATGTTAAATTTAAAACAAAAGAGCTTGGAAGCGAATGTATGATTTTATAAAAAATTTTAATTTATCCATTTTAACTTAACACCTAGATCCATTAGTATGCAAACTTAAATTTATATTTTAGAAAAATTTGCATACTAGAAACTTACATAAGGAGCTACCATAACTGAATTGCAAAGAGAGTAGCAATCTAGAGCATTTAATTAGCCAAGAGATGATGCTAAAATTGATTATGATAGGGATATGGAAGATGAATTTATTGATGATAATTTGGCCTTAATTATGGGTACAAATAGATTTAATGAAGAAAGTGGTGGACGTAGAGGCAGAACGTATAAAGAGATACGAATCTTGGTCAAAGAGAGGATAGGTTTGATCGAAATTTGGAAAATATTAAAATGAAATACCTTCATTGTAAGGCAAGAATGATCTTAATGCATACTTAGATTGGAAAAGAGAGATGGAGTTACTATTTGATTATTACCACGATTCAAAGGAAAGAAAAAAGTTAGATTAACAGTGGTAGAGTTCATTGATTATGTCATTATTTGGTGGGATTAGCTTGTAATTAATAAGCATAAGACTTAAGAATAACCTATTAATACTTAAAAGGAGTTAAAGTTAATAATGAGAAGGCATTTTATTTTAAGCCATTATTATAGATAGTTGTATCAAAAATTGCAAGGCTTAACTTAAAGGTCTAGAAGTATTGAAAAATACCATAAAGAGATAAAAATAGCTATGATTAGAGCAAACATAGTGGAAGATAAAGAGGCTACAATTGTACATTCTTTGTAGGGTTTAAACTAAGATATTGCAAATGTTGTAGAGTTGTAAGATTATAAAAATTTAAAAGATATAGTATATATGGCAATAAAAGTAGAGCATCACTACTAAATAAGTATAGAATTCACGATCCTCATCATTATAGATACTAAATTAGAGCAAAAGAGAAGAAAAATCTATTTCTAAGCCTAAGACTAAAATTCTTAAAGCAAAAGAAGTTAAAGGTAGTGGTAAAAAGAGAAAATTTGATTAGTAAGTTGAAATTATGATATTAAATACTTTTTGTGTTTGAGAAGAGCGTATGTTATATCACAATATCCTAACAAGTGTATCATAATTTTAAAGAAAAATAGTAATATAAAGATCGAGAAAGAATTTGGTGACGAATCTATTTCACCAATAAAAAATGAATAAGATTTTATAGAGTACCCTATGAATGGTAAGTTACTTATAACTCATTGTGCTTTGAACTTACATGTAAAGGAAGAAAATGAAGTGCAATATAAAAACTTATTTCCTACGAGATGCCATGTTAAAGATAAAGTATATAATATGATTATTAATGTTGATAGTTCTACAAATGTTGCTAATACAAAATGGTAGAGAAATTAAATTTACCTACCATAAGGCAAATGCTATTGGTATATGCCCCAAGATTTAATCATAGTTTTGAATATTTGGTATATTTATATATTATGACATTGTTTGCTTAATATAATATTTTATTATTATATATCTGTGTCTTTTAATAAATATAATAATATCCTTAGAATAAGAGGTTTAATTAATTGAATACTATTTTTAAATATTCTTAGATAAGTATTATTATGTATAGGACAATAATTATACGTTAAGACTAGTATGTATAGTGATTGATGACAACATTAGATATGTCATGATATAAGATATAAAATTAACACATGAGTACAAGTTAAAGAACTAATATACTAGATCGATCTATCATGAGAACATTACATGAATTGTTATATAAGTATCATAAGTGAGTCTTATAGTGATAATAGTTATGTGATTCTTTGACTTGAGATCATCATAATTCTTAATATTATGAATGATATTTGATATTTTTAAATATCATTCATAATAGGATAGACTATAAAGAAAATAATTAGATATATTATAAATTATATAAAGAAATATGTTTAATCAAGATAGAATTTGCCCCTCTTATATAACAAGAGTAATATCTTTGAGCCTTTTGATTAAGTATAATTATAAAAATGCATGGCTATACTCAAATGAATTAATATAGAGATATTGATCTCATTTAGTTAGATAATTATACTCCATTTATCAAAGAATTATAAAGATTAAATTTTACGAGAGTTACACATTTCATATCTCGTGTTGAATTAAGTATCAAAGAGAAAGAGATTAAACTATACAATAACATTAGTCACAAATTAAGGTAATAATGAACCATTCACATTCTCGTCACTTGGATAGTTATGATGTGTTACTAGACACTGCTAATAACTTGTAGTACTATAATTAAATTATAGTATTATTATTAATATTTTGAGAATCTATTAGATCGTACATAAGATCAAAAATAATAAATGTATAAATTTATGAGATGAATTTATCAAGTTCGTGGACTCTTAATATAAATTAGATATTATATTTGGACTGAGTCTATTAATTAAGATTAACTAAATATATTAGTTAAATTTAATTAAATAGATTAAGTTTTAAGTGTAAGATCATGTTTAAATATAAACAATGGGCTGTATTTGCTCATAAATACATTCATTGAACCTAAACCTATAAAAAAACATAATTTATATTATAAAAAGACATATTTTAATGCCTTTTACAATGGTGTGCCTAGGATTATGTCTTTTATGAGAGTTTTTCTTTGAGAAAGAAATAAGAAATGAACATAAAAGAGAGCTAAGAAAAAAAGCTAGCACTTCGAAGTTCTATTGATTCTAAATCGTTCGAATATCATAGAGATGTGGGATTGAAGAACTGTATTTTTAGTGATTTATCAAGTCAATAATCTAAAAAAATATGAATTCAGAACTCATAAAAATATTAAATTATCGTATAGATCCTTGGTTAGATTTGAAAAAATTTTAAAATTTTACTGTGCATGTATGCAATCCCATTTTCTATCAAATGTAATCATATAAATTGCAATGATTGATTAATTGTGAAGAATTGAGAGTAAATAGGCAAGTGATAGTATTATTTTCTATTATTCAATTTAATGAACTTCTTTGTGATGTGATTGTAATGCAATATAGACCTTTATTATTAGGAAGACCATGGCAATATGATGGCCGTGTAACACATGGCAGTTATAAAAACTATTATTCATTTATGAAAGATGGGAAAGCAATCACTCATGTCCTTTTGAGCCCAAGACAAGTGTATGAAGATAAAATGAGTGTTCAAAAAGAGCATGAATTGAGAAAAGAAAAAGAGAGTAAGAGTAAACACACTAATGAGAAGATAAATGGGGATGGGAAAAAAATTAATGAGAAAGAAAGTGTTAAAACAAAAGAGTAAAAATGAGTTAATGTCTTTGTAAGAGTGAATAATATAAGGGCAACGTCTCTTGCAAAATGGCTTATGCTTATATTTTTAAACAAAGAAGCTTATTTTAATGCTAACGAATTTAATTTTCTTTGCCTAGTGTTGTCAAATCTCTTTTATAGAATTTTAAAGACTTGTTTCCCAAAGATATTCTAGATGAATTACCATAATTAGAGATATTAAGCATCAAATCAATTTTATTCTTAGAGGATTTATTCCAAACTGACCAGCCTATAGAAGTAATCTTAAAGAGACAAAAAAGCTATAATCACTATTCAAAGAACTTATAAAGAAGGTGTATATGATCAGATATAAGAAAGGAAAAGAGAACCTAGTCGTAGATGCATTATCTCTACTTTAGACACAAAATTGTTAAGATTAAAATATATTCAGAACTTACATGCTATTGATTCTGACTTTGCAAATCTGTTTAATGTATGTGAGAAAGTTACATTTGGTAAATTCCACCGGTATGATGAATTTTTATTTAGAAAAAATAAATTATGCGTGCTTAAGAGTTTATTGAGAGAACTACTAATTAGAAAAGCACTTGGGGATGGATTAATGGGATATTTTGGCATTTGAAAAACTTTAGATATTTTGAGTGATCATTTCTTTTAGCCTTATATAAAATGTGATGTTAAGAGAATTTATGAAAGATGCATAACATGTAAACAAGCTAAATTTAGAGTTTTATTTTATGGATTGGATATGCCTTTACCTATACCTAGTGAACTTTGGATTGATATTTTGATGAATTTTGTAATGAGTTTATCTATGTTCAAAAGGAGCCAAGATTCGATTTTTGTTATTATTGATAGGTTTTCAAAAATGGCATATTTTATTCCTTACCATAAGACTAACGATGTAACGAACATAACTTATTTGTTCTTTAAGAAAAATGTGAGTTTACATAGCATATCGAGAACTATTATTTTTGATCGTGATGAGCTATCACGAAACGATTTTATGGGGCAAGTCAAAAACTGAACTATTATTTTTAACTATTTGTTATTCTCAAATTAATGGGAAAATTGAAGTAGTAAATAGAAAATTAATAGCTTTATTACATTTAATCATTCAAAAGAACTCGAAGAATTGGGAAGAGTATTTGCTAGTTGTTAAATTTACTTATAACTAACATGTTCATTTAGCCATTGGATAATCACCATTTAAAGTTGTTTACGGTCTCAGTCTCCTTACTTTATTGGATTTGTTATTTTTATCAATTAAAAGCCCAAGCTAGTTTGGATGGTAAGAAGAAAACTGAAATGATCAAGCAATAGAAGGTATGACGACAAATAAAGTAAAAAATTGAACAATATATCATTCAAGCCAACAAAGGGTAAAACAAATTATGTTCAAGCCTGAAGATTGGGTTAGCACAAAGGCATTCTAAATTATAACCAAAAGGAGATAGACCATTCCAAGTGGTTGCGTGCATCAATGAAAATGTTTATAAGGTTGATTTACTAGGTGAGTATAATGTTAGTGCTATTTTTAATGTTTCTGCATCTTTCTTCTTTTGATGTAGGGGATGATTTGAGGACAAATCCTTTTGAAAAGAAGGGAAAGGTGAGAATTAGGTTCATATATAGAGAAGTTCAAGAAATAATCTATTCCACATTAATAGAGGTTTGATTACAAGAACTAAAGTTAAAAAAATGTGCAAAGTTTTGAATGAGTTGATTCAAGTGACAAGGAATAGAATTGAAGTACAACCATCAAATATGGGCAATCTTAGCAATGTGAGTGTAAAAGAGGAGTAACACATGATTAATTTAATCCAAATTTAAGAATAAAATTAATTAAGCATAACAGAAATGTGAAAGAAAGAATACACTAGAAAAAAAATAAAAATATTTTCCAAAGTAATTTTTTGTTTAATTAGGATTATTATATTTTTGTTTAATTAGAACTTTCCTAAAGTAAAGTTTTTAAAAATAATTTCTTATTTAATTATGAATATTACTTCTTTTTATTTAATTAGAATTTTTAATTTTCTTGTTTAACAAGGATTATTTTAGAAGTCTATGTAAAAACATGTTTTATTTCAATTAAAAGATTAATGAACAATACTATAAATAGTGAATTAAAAAATTTTCTCTTTATTTTTTTGAAAACATACTTAAAATTTATTAAGAACTTATTTTTATGACGTTCAAAACTTAAATTATTATTCAAGAATCTCTTTCTTGAGTATTATGTTTTTCTTTCCATCCATGTTATACCTTTGATTTTTTATTTGGTTATATTCTTTGAATTTTTGATTTAATATACTTTTAATTCTAGAATTAATGTAAGTATTGGGTTAAGATCCCATTTCAAATCTAATTTTACTTTTTCGAAATTGTGAAATCCTAGTATTTTATGGGTGTTCTTGCGTTCTTTGAGGTTTGGATAATGTAGCTTAAATACATTTTTAAGCTATCATGACTTTAATGTTATTATAAAATAAAGTATTTTTATAAGAATTATTAAAAGTAAATTTTTTGGTAAATATTTTATTTATTATCATTTCAAAAACTCCCTTAAATTTACAGTCTCCTAAATCAAGAAGTGGCCCACTACAACTAAATTTATGCAACCAGCTGTTGTGGTCTGATTTTGGTGTATTTAGTGCCCGACTATTGCCTCTTGACCTCTGTTCCCATGAATATTATATTAATCTAAATTAAATTAAAATCGGTACTAAAAGCACGCAAACCAATCTTATCCTGCTCACAAGGCATTCCACAAATTATTTTTTTGTCCTTGTTAAAAGCAGTAACTTCCGGCGGTTTTTGAATACTTGGTTGCCTTTTGCATCATCAATCCATGATAATTATAATAATAAAAGTAAACCATAAGAAAAGCAAACTCTCTTTTCAACTTTCCTTCATGGCTTTCAATTTTCTCGTCACTTCGAAAAAGTTAGTCTGAATTTTCCTTGTACCAAGATATGATCATCAATGGCAGCTGGGTTTAATTTTTCTTTTGTTCAACTTGACACTTTGGACAACATCAAGTCGAAACCCTTCAATTTTAAGGTTGGCAAAACTAGAAATTGTGTAGCTGAGAGTTTTCTATATTCAAAACTTTGTCATCTTATCTAATTAGTTTATATTCTCAAACAGTGGTTTATGGTGGTCTGACTTACAAATTGTATTCTCCTTTAGGCTTGTATTCTCACTCAGATGAACATTCTTTTCATTTACAGCAAATTAATTGTGCCAATGACCAATGTTTTTTCATGAAAGTTTCTCACCAATTACCGGAATGAAGGGACCTTAATCTATTTTGGGAACCAACAAAAACTCAAGGTGCTTCGACCGTGGAAGACAGCTATGTATAGCAGTATCACATTCCCCACATATATATATATATATATATATATATATATATATATATAGTTAAAGAAAAAAATTTTAAATTCCTTTGTTTTTACTCAATTTTAAAAGCGTGACATTTAAACAATTTAGTAAATATTTACTTTCTATTTGACAGTTGACGTTTATTTCCCGCTATTTTTATTTACACATAGTGATTTCCAGAGCAACTGGGAATGAAAAATCAAAAACATATGCTTTAGATATTCACCGTAAGTGGCGGCTGTATCTCATGTCGTGTGTATTCACGATGCAAAAAATTTAGATGGGGGAAGAACATGAAGTGGAATCCATAATAACCTAACTTGAAATTAGGGAAAGCAGAAAGAAATGAAAACTTTCTTGTCAGCCAATCCAACTTAGACCATTGCTTTATCTCTTCCAACAATTTGCTGCTTAGCTAACACCATTCATTTTATCCGTTGCCTATTTGCTTATCACTCACCTTTAATTTATTCGTTTTCGCTACTCCGGGGAAGTGCGTGTGCTTGAGGGTTGTTCTCGGCACTTTCCTTTTCAATTTTTTTTGCATGTTAATTAACAGAACTTGGAAGGTAGATAAATTGGAATGAGCATAAAGGTTTTGTGAGAATTGATGAATAATACAAATGATGATATTTATAGTAACTTCAAAAGTCTTCAGTTATCGAATCATGACCAAAAACTGTAAAACAAGCATCAAAATTGAAAATCTGCTTCGTTTTCAAGTCTATAAAACTTCAGTTTTTTCAGTACCGTGTATTCTCACAGCGCTACTCATAATCTTATAGTTCCCATACGGTACAGCAAGATTACTAGGGTTCAAGAAGAGTTTTAGGGTTTTTGAAAGCCCGAACTTGTGAATCCTGAGCACCCCATTTCTTTTGTACACTTATTTTGCATCAATTGAATTTCGACAGACATCCACATTTTAAAATGCAGATTTGTGCAATTTTATGTGTTTAACTGTGATTAGCCTGAATTGTATCAAATTTGCTTTATAAAATATGCTAACTTACGTCCGCGCTTGAAATGAACTGAACAAT
>JAWDEX010000006.1:7192738-7205881 GCA_035221805.1 Trichilia hirta | reverse complement strand
CAACATTTCATGTCAGTATAGTTTTTCAAACACTAAATTCTTTGTTACTTATGTCTTCTTGTCTCACATTCTCTTCTTTGATTTTATGCTTGACTTAAGCACCAAAGTTTATACGCCGAGAAGTTGACTCCACTCTTAACTTTCTTTCTTTAAATTTTAAGTATGATCGGTGTGCTGTGAAAATTCTAACTTGAAGCAGACCTGTGATAGCTCTCGTTAGCTATGAAGGAACTGAATCTGTGTGATGTGTTGAGTCTTTTTCTTTAAAAAAAATTTGGGTATCAATAGTTAACATCCTCTATGGGAAGCGTACAAAAGGCTTTTAGGGAGCTTTAAAAGAGTTTTTAATAGAACTAGCTGTAAGAATAGTCAAGAAAAATTGTAGCTACTTCTTTAGAAGATTATCGATGGAGAAGGACAGCGATTCCATCTACCTGACTAATAAAGAAAATGCTACTAAATCTTTAAATGAGAATAAACCTCAAGACTATACTGTCGCATCACTAGTAAGCAGGTGTGACACTCGGTTTAACGCTTGTTAATGATATTGTCCGCTTTGGCACAACTCTTGGGGCCTCACGATTGATATTGTCTGCTTTGGCACAACTCTTAGGGCCTCACAATTTTGTTCTTACAATAAGTCAATCGAGGACTTCCCAAGAGGTCACCCATCTTGGTAATACTTTCGCCTAATCACGCTTAACTGTGAAGTTCTAGAGATAAATCACCACCTATCCCAAAAGGCCTTGATGACATTTTTGGTTCCAACTCTATTTTTATAGATCAGGAACTTTCTCTCCTATTCTGATGTGGGATTTGCTCTTGCCCTTACTGCCATCCCAAAGCTTGCCAGAAGCCGCTCCTTACTCAGGCCCTCTCGCTTCGATGCCCCTCTCCGCCCTCTAGGATCGAAATATTACAACCCCACTAGCTTTTATTTGGCTTGTTCTCGAGCCCATGATCGTACTAGAGAAGAGTTGGTTCTGATACCATACTGTAACACTCGGTCCAACGCTTGTCAATGATATTGTCTACTTTGATCAACTCTTAGGGTTTCACAACTTTATTTTTGGAATGGATCAATCGAGGGCTTTTCAAAAAATTACCCATCTTAATACTACTCTCGTCTAACCACGCTTAATTGAAAAATTCTTGAGAATAAACTACCATCTATCTTTAGATTTCGTTTCTTCTTTTGGTTCAATCAGCCCCGAACACTTTTTTCATTCTAGTAGTTGTTCTCGATCTAAAGATTTATGGACTAGTTTACAACGGAGAAGAGGTTTCTATGCACATTTGCAAATCCAACTAGCCAGATATCAGTGACAGCGAATTTCCTTGTTGTACAAGCAGCAGCGCAGATGGGATGGAAAGAGAGCGCTGTTTGAATGTTTTCCCTCGGATTAGTTCATTACATGGTACTCTTTATCACGCTTTATCAGCGTCTTTCTGGAAGCAATAGCTTCCCTTTTATACTCCGACCTGCTTTCTTCCTGTTCTTCGCTGCACCAAGCATCGGCAGTTTAGCTTGGAATTCCATTTCGGGAGCTTTTGATACCACATCTAAGATGCTTTTCTTCCTCTCTTTATTTCTCTTCATATCTCTGGTGATTTAGTCTACATCCAAAACTCAACATTCTATACTCTTCTTCAAAATTTATCAAACGTTTCATTGATTTCTGTCTTTATTTGTCTAACAGGCCTGTAGACCAGCCCTTTTCAAGAAATCTTTGAGGAAATTCAATGTTGCATGGTGGGCTTATTCGTTCTCGTCAACATTTTTTCCTCTAGCTTCTGTCCAATATGCCGAAGAAGTGAAAGGTCTTGCAGCTCCTGGAATTGTGCTTGTTCTATCATCACTATCAGTTCTACTTTTTCTTGGCTTGATCCTGCTCACTGCAGCCAAAACCAATATGCTTTGGCATGAAGATGATCCCATACTGAATTTTGTTGACAATTCAAAATCGAAAACTTCTGCTGTGCATCAATCGAAAAAGTAATCAAAAAAATATCTTTGATACTGAATTAAGTCTGACTTGGCAAATATCGACATTCCAGTACAGAGTTTGCAGATATTATGATATAAATACTGCATAACGAGGAAACATATGAAAATCAGTTGATCTTTTATTTAACCAATATAATCCATTACAACTTGTCAGCACAAGATTCAGATTCTACTTCAGAACTTAGTGTACTTAAATTTAACACACAAAAAACCTATTTTCTTTCACCCCCACTTTTGTAATTTGCCATAATGTTTACTTCTCACTTCCAACATTGCATATATGATCAATGTATATGACAAAACCATTAGAAATCTCCAATATCAATATGAAAAGGAAAAGGAAACTGGAATATTTGGCAGAAGGTATTAATTCCTTAGGTAGTCTTCTTGCAACCTGAATTTGACAATTTCCAGTCCAAAGATCGCAATTGATTCCTCAGATTTTGGTTCTCCTCTAGTAAACGATCATACTCAAGAAGGAATCCTTCAGATTGCTTTCTTAAAGCCAATGCATTGGCTTCTGCAATGTTGACATCCTTGGATTTTGTCTCAATTTCGGATTCTAGATGCTTAAGTTTTACATTCAGCGCAGTCACTTCTTCCTCCAGGGCTTTGATTTCCTCTGAATTGCCAGCTTTTCCATCCTCAAACCCACAATTTTGTTTCTTTACAGCCTCTATGCTCTTCCTTCGTATGCGGAGTTCTCTAATATAATGATGTAGTCTGTCTACCATGAAAGCAAGGAAAAGACAAGCTCCTGCAAGCAATTATCCAAGTTTAACGCTTGTTCAAGGGCCAAGACAGGGTTTACTAGGAAACTGAGAATTAATAAGAAACGGAGTCTTTGTCCTAAACCCGAATACTTGAGTTCATACAGAATTAGATAGAGACACAAATAGTGAGTTTTTCTTGCTTCAATGCCGCAAGCGAAAAGCAGAGTACTTTTATTACAAATTATTAACAAAAGCAAGCATTAAGTATCCAAAACAGAAAACATAAGACATCATCAAACAGGTATTTTGTCTTTCTATAAAGAGAGATTGTGGAAACATTATACAACAATCCAGCATTCTCTTGTACTGTTGCATAGATAGAATCAGATCACAGATTTTGAAACTTAAGCTGGCACACAATACCATTTTTACACGTGTACCATTCACAGAACTTCATAACCTTTGACCTCTATCAAATGATCCACTTTATATTTGCACTCAACTCAACATCCATTCTTAAAGAAAATACATTTTTCATATATATGGAAAGATTTTCTGCTATAGTTGGAAGACAACAAGCCACACAACATTACTGCAGTTTTCTTACAATTGGAATGTTTAGAGAACAAAACTTGGTTTTCAGTTTTACATCCGGAAGTAAATTATTTTTTATGACATAGCCTGGTTAAGTGAAGTAGGGAAAAAGGTTATAGAGCCGTTATATAAACATTTTGGAGTCAAGTCAAAATTTTCAAGTTGACATGAACATATAGGCAATACTGCTCTCTTACTTACAGGACGAAATTTTATTTGTGTATGTCAATTCTAACTCCTTAGATGACCTAAAGAAAAATCAACTAATTGATATGGCCAAACTTTGGGCACATAGACTATGAAAACCTTAATTTAGTTCTCTGGCATAAAAAAATCCCCGTAGGAGCTGTTACCTATTGTGTGGGACCAACTCCCCTGTTCAAGAGGACCGGAGCTGTTGGATGCATAAAAAAAATGGCTCCTTATAAGACTTGAAACCTTCACGAATATGTTGGATCAAATAGTTTCCACAGTAGCTGGAACTAAAGATGATTACTACTAATTAAAAGTTATGTATTTCTGATTAATGGCAACAAAATATCTTCAAAATGAACAAACTTCGCCAGTTTACATCATACACAAAACAATCATTCCATGGAAGCAAAATTCACAAAAAACCCCACCACCCATCAAATTCCAAACAAAACCCATTTAACAAATTCAAAATCATCCACATTATCAATCAAGACTACAAAAGAATCACAGCTTTGATAAACACCACTACAAAATAGTTTATCATCGAAGAAAGGAATAAATACCCATTAGAGTAGCTTCAAGAAGATGATTGGCCATCAAAACCTGGTCCGTTGGATCGATCACACCTCCTTCATCGATCCGACGGTTCTGGATATTCAGCATACTGTAAACACTCGAAATCAGAAAAACAAAGAAAGTTCCCGCCACCGTTTTGATCACCACCGGCCCACGACCGCGCTTGGCCCCATCAAGGCTCATGATCACAAGCTTCCTTAACGGCGTCTTGAACGACAACAACGTTATAAATGCCATCTGCGAAAATATCACCGTGAACAATAACTGCTGCATCTTTTTTGACGACAGAAAATTGAAGCAGTTCCTCTTTTCTTGGATTTTCAGATATAAAGGATCGAATGAGAAAGTGGGCGTGAGTTAATAAGATAGGATTCGTAACATAGGAACAACCAAGAGAGGAAGACGATAAGAATATGTAGAATTCGTAGTTTATGGCCATCGGCCCTTGGTCAGTGAATTGATTTTGGTTCTAAAATTTGTTTTGGGGGCTTTTGCTGAAGAGTTGTGTCATTTGAGGATAATTTCCAATTAAGTAACTTTATGAGGGTTTATTTGTAATTACGTTAAAATCTATAAATTTTCTATTAGTAAAAATAAAAATATTAGATGGAATTTGGCTATAAACTCCTGTTAAAAATAATATTTTTTAATAATAAAAATTACATTTATTAACAAAATATTATTAAAAATATAAAATTTTAAAATAAATTAATGTCGTATAATATAATTATTAAATAAAAATATAAAATTAATACAATTAATAATAATAATAATAAATAATATAAATTAAATACAAATTAATATTATCATCTCATATTAATTTGTATATATGAATTTGTACAAAAAATTAATACTTCTAATATTATTTTTATTAATGTCCAATTTGGACTCTCATAGTATATATTTTTTTAGCATATATATATATATCAAAAGAAAATCCTCACACTTAATTCATATTAATAATTACTAATAAAATGTAAATATAGGATATATTAGGAATTCAGCACATTAATGTGTTTGTTTTTAATAACATCATGATGATCTAGAAGTTTATTTCAATTTCTAATAGTATAGTTTAGTTAATTTATTTTTGTACCATACAAATAAAAATTTATTATTTTAAAAGATAATAATGAGTAATTGATGCTTGATATTCCTCAAACATCCATTTCTTCTTCTCGAAGTTAAATTTATTAAGTACTTCTCTTACAAAAAGAAAAGAACGCCAAAGTTGAAACATTGGTAGAAAAATCTTGGAAAAAAAATTGTAGAAAAGAAAATTAGATTTTTTTATTTAATTTTTTAAAATTCAAATAGACTTAATTATCAAAATATGATGACTTATACAAACACATTTGTCAAATATATATATATATATATCAAACCCCTGTTGGCTTTTGCCTTAAATTAAAGTTCTTGTCCTTTCTCCTTTAAAAATCAAATTAGAAAGAGAAACAAAGACGACATGTCGTCATGCATATTGATATTATGCATGCATACATACATAAACCTTCATGTTTTCATATCACTTTACTTCTTCCATATTGCTTCAAGTTTCGTATGAAAAGTTCAATTGCTGACGAAGATTAGAAAAATACCAAATATTTGACTCATGAGCTTGCAGTGTGGAAGGAATGATAAGAATGGATTTTATGAAATTTGTTAATATTAATTTGATATAAAAACAAGTAATTAAACATATCTGAGTATCTCTGGAAAGCAACGACGAAGAAATAAATAAAAGTATTGACTTTGGAGTGGCAGAAAATATTTAGGTTCTGATAATTGATGTACAACAAAATGGGACGGCTTAGTATAGATGTAGCAGCCCGTGATTAATTTAATGTTCCATTCTAAATTGGGCAGCTATTTAATTTTATTAATGGTAATTAAAATATAATTTAAAATTATCCCTTACAAGCAGTGGGAATAGTAAGAATCGAAAGATAATTTTACTACCACCCTAAGTAAAATAATAAAATTTACTGTTTTGTGAATAATAAATAATCACAAATACAATACATGAGGTTTTATTTATTTCTTATTTTAAAAAAAAATGGAGTTGACAATAGTTGAATTTTGCTAAAAAATGTCTTTAGTCCACTTGTTAAAGTTTTATATTTGGACTTTATTAATGAGTCCAATACTTAATGAGATTTTTTATATTTATTATTTATAATCATTTTTAGTATTTAGTATAATAATTAATGATGAAAATTCTTTATATCTTGCAAGTTACATTTTTTAATACATTAAAATTCTTTACTAATTATTATATTAAATATAAAAAAATTATTATAAATCTTAATAAGTGCCCTATGTACACTTATTAGCAAAATCTATAATAATTTACTAACATGAAAATTTTTATTTTGTATTTTCTTTTATATATGTACAACTTTACCACTCTACTTCCATTTTCTCTTTTAAGGTGTTCACCTCCAAATATCATATTAACTTTTTTAACATATATTTAAATTTATTTAATATCTGCATGATTTTTATTTTTGTAAGATTAAAATTAATCATTTTTATTATATGGTTATATGAAAATTTTAATTAAAACTCCTTTAACAAGATTATATTCCTATGAGAAAAACTAAAGTAGGAGGATGTTAATAAATTATTTATTTATTATAATTTTTAATTTCATAATTAATAAATATATAAATAAAATAATAATCATGGGTACTTATTTAAAATTTGAATCAATACGAATGTCGACATCTATCTATTTATCTATGTGTGTGTATATGTACGTGTACACGCGATCATTTTAATATAAAATATTCGCAATATTATATTTTTCTTGATCTAAAAGAGATCAAGTAGTCAGCTTAACATGTAAATATATTTTATATATACCTAAACATCATCTATATCTTCTTGTCATTTTCACATATTCCAATATTTTCGCACCAACTGCACTATGCCTCATCTTTTCAACCACAATGTCTTCAAGATTCAGTTTATTTTTCATTTTTCTTCATGTTTATAATCTTTTTTAATGTTTTAGAAAAAGCATACGACCACTTTTTCAAACAATTTTTAATCATCATAATGTATACAAAAATAAATAGTCAAATAAAATAAGAAAATGAATATGAATGATAAGTCAAATATCCATAACCATGAAATTGATTTATGCTTAAACAATTAATAAAATTAATTAATAAGACAAATCATTATCAACACTAATAATTAAATATATACTATTATTTTCTTTTACATCTCTTATCTTTTCTTCTTTAAATATTATTGATTAGACTAGAAAGACATATAATTAGGGGTTTGCTTATATTTTCAAAATTAAAAATATTATTTCCAAAATTTTAAGTAAAAAATAATTTTTTTATCATTTTAATAAAATAATTTCTAAAATTATTTGTAAAATTTTGGTTATTTTTAAAAGTAATTATTATTTTATTCTTAAAACAACTATTTCTTCCATTTTTTAAAAGAACACTAAGGATACAATTTTTTTATACTTGACATGATGAGATTAGTTAATGAAAAGACAAAATTAATATAATTAATAATAAAAAGTAATGTGAATCAAGAAACACCCAATACTATCATGTTATATCAATTTGTACACATAAAATTATGAATTTTTTTTTTTATATATGACATTATTTTAATTTTTAATATTTTTTACTTAATTTTTTTTTTAAACTAACACAATCAGGCACGTTTTCTATTTTTAAAAGTAGAATTCCCAAAATATTATTTTGTAATTTTTCAAAAATTATTTATAAAACATTATATCGATCACCAATAATCTAACATTCATAACTAAATACAGCTCATTCTTAATGTAATTCTTTTTATTATTATTTTTTTTTTCATAAATTCAGCTCATACTTACTGTCTGATAATATATTTTAATATATTTTCATGTGATGAAATTTTTTTTTTCAAGATTGGGAGCCTTGGTACAAGAGCCTACCATGTGAAGATTAGATGAAGATTATTCTAATTATTAAAAGAATTAATTGATAATATGACAAGTTAATTATGAACCAAAATAAAACCATATTATTATACATCATGTTAATTAATCAAAAGAGCTTGCTTGCAAACTCTTTAATGGTAACTTCATCATTAATTCCTGAAGAAAAAGAAGAAAAAGATGCAAGATATCTGAGTCTGATAAAATTCTTCCCAACTGCAGATCCACCTTCATTTCAATCACTTCTCCGTTTTCTATTTTCTCGACATCTTTCTCGTATATTAGAATGTATAGTTTCTTCCATGAGCTCGAAGAATCCAGCATTTCCCCGTTACATTTCAAACACCATTCCCACTTGGCTTGCATGCTCAAATGTGTTCACAACACAAGCCAATGCGCCTGCAATAACTCCTACAATCACAGCCCAAGATCCATGATTTGCAGCAATTCCAGTTAGTAAAGGTACAGAAATCGCCAAGAGTCTGTTGATCTTCAATGCTACTTTCCCCAGCCTTAAATAGGCATCAATATCCTTCATCTTCAAAACATCAACAATATTTCTCTCATTTCCTCTTCTAGCTTTGCATCAAATCCAATGTATCACTATTCTTAACATTTATAAGACGTTGTTTTTGCCTTTGCTGAGGACAACACACCGCTGGTTCAACCCTAGCAGGGAATTTTTCTAGCATAGCTTCGATTAATGAAAGTGGGAACAGCTCTATCAGGAGCTAAAACTACATGGAAATCAAAAATATTGCTATTTCATTTAGAGACTGTTCACCCTAATTTATGAGAGAGCGAACTTTAGTTTTTATACAAGAGGGACAGCTTGCATTTTAGACCTATCTATATTCTGTACACGTGGAAACAATCCAATTTGAGCTAAAATAATTGCGGATTGAATCAAGACAATTGTTATATACAGTTGTCACAAACATATCATCACTATAGTGCAATCCTGAAACCACTTGGCTTGATGATGTGGCAAAGTTAGCTGAGTTGAAATGAAAACTTTTCTGAATTTGACTTAGCTTTGCTTCTCGATTCGGCTTAATTCCTTGTTCTTTATTTTCAGCGTTCTTAACAAAACTTTCTCCATTGCTTCATCCACATTGACAATATTAGGATTTCCGACAGGTGGAACTGTTTGAAGTTCTGAATGTAGCATCATCTAGCAGAAATTTTTTGTTCTTCAGCCAATTGAGACGGCGGAATATTGTTCATCAGCACCAGCATTGCGGTCACTGCGGCAAAAGGAATGGTGGAAGAAATCTTTAACGCTATAAGACAAGCATCATTTCCACTTGGAGCTGCTAAACCTGTCATGAAACATCATTTCCGTGTTGAAGAACCCTCAACAAATCTCTGGTTGAAGTTGTGGAAGAGAAAGATGATGATTCATCCGGATTATCGGTGCATTGATTGTAGTAGTCCTGGTCTTGAACGACGACAATAAAATGAGAGAAGACCAGATGAGAACATGATGCTGGAAGATTGAATTGTTGCCATTTTTAGCTCCCTATTTAAAACCCCTTTAATGAATTGTTTTGAACTCTTGGTTCAAAGCTTTAGATAGGAGTGAAATGAATTGGGTTTGAGATTTCATTTCATTTCACTTGTCTGCAATTCATACTAGTGGGAAAGAGCAAGTCCAAAGGTTGAATTTTGAGTGGTTTTTGTCACATAGGTCCTTATACTTTTATAATTTTATAGAAAACTATATAATATATTGTTTATATTAAATAGAGCCCTTACACAATTACTCGTATTAGGATGAAAACTAGTTAGTATTAATAGTAAGTATCAAAAGCTATCTAAGAAACGCAAAGCTCTTAAGGAAATGCCCCTTTTGCACTTGGCCAGCAAGCTATTTAAAACTAAATGACACTTTCATCATTTTATTAAGAGATAAGAATAATTTTTAAAAACATAATTCGTATTATTTAACTTTTTATCTATCATAAATGAAAGAGTCAATGGAATCATTTTCTTTTAAATATACGTTTAGGCACATGGTGGAGCGAGACTTGGATGTTTTGTAAAACAGAAAAAGGGTCTACATAATATAAGTAAATAAAATTAATCTTTGTTTAAGAAATTATAGAAACTCAGTAGACTAAAATGATAACTTTTCAATTTTAAATCGATTATTAGAATGGTTGAGGGAGTAAAAAACGAGACCACGTTCAATTAGTGGTGCTCTACATTTTTTGTTTCAACATTTCTCGTCTTGGTCCTGCGCAGAGTTGCTTTCAAACTCCATTTACGAGTAAAACATTGAAAATAGCCCAAAAGCCTTGGGACAAAACTGTTTTTGTCTTGGCTTTTCCATTACAGATCATCAATTACGTAGAAAAAGAAATAATATAGCTCGCCACATTAATCATAATTTATAGAAAGATTAAACAATAATATAATTCTATATGGTAGTTCACATGGCTATTTATTTAACGACTAATATGGGCATAATTCATAGATTATTTAAATATTTTTAAAATTCAAGAAATCTCAGGGAGATCCTCATGCCAATGTGTGTGACAAAGTATTTTTTAGTGGAGAACGAATTTGCAGTCTGTTTGACAATATTTGTAGAAAATGTAGTCAGGACATAGTCAAAATTATTTTCTGTGTTTTATAAAATGTAAATTTATGTATAATTGTTAGTTGAATTAATGTAATTCAACATTGATTATTCATGATAGTAGACAAATTTAATCAGCTAGCATTTAAAATTTATTTTGATTTGGGGTTTCATTTTAAATTTTTATGTCTTTTGAATATTTAAAAAATAAATAAATATGAGTTGGACTAATTATATTCGGGTTGTGCTGCATCAAAATTGTGGATGGGTAAGGACAAATATTATGATAAATTTAAATTTATAAAATACATTTATTCCAATCTTAAATGAGTTTTAAGCAAATTAATCTAACACTAATTTATTTAATTAAATGAATTTTAAAGGAATTAAAAAAACCATGAACTTAAGAAACAATTCGTTTAATAAATGGGGAACACAAATTCAATCTAAGTTTATTATTTTAATCAACTTTTTTTAATCCAAATCCGGTTATTCATATTAAATTTATATCAAAAATTGTGTCGTGACCCAAAGTAACCTCTCGAGTTTAGTTTGTTCGGCTTACTAATCAGGCCAATTTCCTCATTTCTTAGCCTTTCAATTGCCAGAAGATACTAAAATTACTATATTACCCTTATATTATTAATATTGAACCTTAAAACATTAAAAAAGTGGTTTAATAGATTAGTTTTGTCTTTTCAACATAAATTACAAGATTAAAAACATATTTTCTATAACTTAAGAATTTATATTGTTATTTGTAAAATATATGACACATAGATGTTATCATCCTACAACATTAAATGAGAAATAAAAAATTTTAGACATAAAAATTAATTATTATTAATCAAATAACTAAGAACTCTTTAGTTTATGATGAATATAATATTATTGATATGAATATGTATATCCTATATTCCATATTGCATGTTAAAACATAATTTTGAAAAAATATATTATTTAAAATTTAAAATGAAAAATTTCTTTCTTCATAAATGAAATTTGCATTATAGTAAAATTCCTTAAAACATCTTTCCTCTATAAATAAAATATCATTTATAAAAATTTTAAAAGATTGGAAACCTCTGTTGGGATAAAAATTTATCATTTCAATTAAACATTGTATATATACAGTGAGAGACTTCTAAACAAATTTCTTCATGAAGTCGTCGAATAGAATTTATTTTCATCTTGATCAAGAATGTTTACAAGGACCATAAATTTTTTTTTTTTTTCTTGAAATAAATGAGAATTTCTTGAATAGCTTAGGAAGTTTGGAAAATATATGAATGATTTTTGTTGGTAAATAAAATTCTTGAGAAATTATTTAATTTATTTTAAGAAATTTTGTCATATATGACCATTTCTTAACAAAAATTAATGAAGTAATGTGTTGAAAATACTAAATTAATTCTCAATTAACCAATAAGTAATATAATACAACGAAAGTAATCAAACAGCCTTTAATTTGAGCACTGAAAAAAGGAATTCATGCAGGCGATTAAATTTTGCTACAGCAATTAGCATTTCTCAATTCAGACCCAATCCATGTGAGAAAATCTTGACTAGTTGTAAAATAAACCATATTAATTATGAATGTTGAACGGGGAATGGGTCATTCAAATTTCAATGGGAGGACTAAGAACAGTCAGCATCAACCGGTCGACATTTTCAAACTATGACCTCTTCTTCTACAGTCATTGCCGTTGTTAGCTAGCTATAAATAAGATCCATTTTACCTCTAGGTTTTCCGTCTCAAATCGCAATTACCTTCAGAAACACATACAGAGAAAGAACCGAAAGAGAAATCAGAGAAAACTCAAACAGATTCATGGCTTCTTTACAAGCTTCCATTCTCTTGTTCAATTGCTATACTTCTCCTTCTTCTTCTTCTAATAGAATCAATGCTTCTATTTCTATCCCAAAACTTCCCAAAATTAGGTTCTCGCCTCTAAAAACATCACACAGAGGCTTGGTAGAAGAGCTGAAGGCAAGAGACGATGGGTTCATAAAGTACTCAATTCCAATAGAAAAGACTTTTCGTAAAAAAATAATACAAGAAGAAAATGACATTGATTTCACCTCTAAGTCCATGGCGACAAGCCAACTTTACGCTATCTTAGAGGCTGTTGCCGATAGAGTGGAGATGCACAGAAACATCGGCCAGCAGCGAGACAACTGGAACACACTTCTATTGAACTCTACCAACATGATGACTCTTGCAGCTGCAACCATGGCCGGTGTTGCTGCTACGGGTGATGCTGGTGCTTCTCTTTTGGCTTTGAAATTGTCATCCACTCTCTTGTTTTCAGCAGCCACCGGGATGTTGGCTATAATGAACAAGATCCAGCCCTCACAACTTGCTGAAGAGCAACGGAATGCAACAAAGTTGTTCAAGCAACTCCAGAGGGAAGTAAAAACTGTGCTTGCTCTTAGGGTCCCCACTGAAGATGATGTCAGAGAAGCCATGGAGAAGGTTTTGGCGCTTGACAAAGCATACCCACTTCCCTTGATAGGTAAA
>JAWDEX010000006.1:7179177-7192638 GCA_035221805.1 Trichilia hirta | reverse complement strand
ATTTATCAATAGATTTTGTGTTGGGATTATGATGAACATAGCATGGTGCTAACTCTATATTCATTGTAATTGATAAATTTTCAAAGATGATGTATTTTATTCCTCTCAGGCATACTAGTGACACATCGGATATTGGAAAGCTATTTTTTCAAAAGATAATTCGGTTATATAGGATCCCAGAATCTATCACTTTAGATAGAGATACCAAATTTTTGGCACACTTTTAGACTATCTTATGAAAGAAGTTCAACACTGAGCTCTAATATAGTAGCACTGCTCACCCCTAGACTAATAGCTAGGCTAAGGTGGTGAATTAGACGCTTGAAAATCTTTTGCGATGTATTTGTGAAAAAAAAAACAATGTAGAATTTAGCTCTTACGTAAGTTGAGTTTGCCTACAACAACGCGCTTTATAATTCTACCAAAATGGCTTCTTTTGCTGTTATTTATAAGAAGGTACCTACTCATATTATTGACTTAATTTCTTTACCTACGGATGTGAATAAGAGTATTGCGGCTAGCATTATGGTAAAGTAGCAGGTGGATGTGCTAAAGGAGGTTCGGGAGCACATTGCAGCGTCAAATGCCAAATACAAAGCAGTTGCTGTTAAACACAAACGTCATAAATCTTTTGAGGTAGGAGTTATGGTAATAGTGTACCTTCAAGAAAAGCGAAGAGGTGACCAAAGAAAACTTGACTAGAAAAAGTATGGTCTGTTTGTCATCATACACAAGATTAATGACAATGCATATGTCGTTGATCTCTCAGATGATATGAAGATCTCGAAGGCCTTCAATATGGCTGACATATATTCATATCATTCTTCTGATGACAACTCACAGACAAGTTCTTTTCAAGTGGAGGGGATTGATATGAACCAGCTAGCGGCAGAGTATATAGACAATTAGACCAAAGTAAGCCTGTACGAAAATAGGCCTAATTTTTACATTTGACGTTCGTCTAGAATTCATAATTATTTTAAGAATATTTTAGTCTTTTTATTTATTTTTATTGAGAGTTTTATATTTAGATACTCTATATATGTTATTAGAAAAAACATTGTCATAGTTTTTTTTATTTTGAATAAAATCAATTATTTTAGTATTTTTAAAAATTTTTAGAACAAAATTGTTCTAACTTTTATCGTAAAATCAAACGATATTAATCAAACTCTTAAACGAAAAATAAATTTTCTAAACTAATTTTATTTATTTTTTTTTCATTCTTTATCAATATCTCATTGTCATTTTCACATATTCTAATATTTTTGCACCTTAAACCCCATGCCTAATTTTTCAAGTGTAGTATCCTCTTTAGATTCAAGTTGTTTTTCTTTTTTCTTCATTTTTTTTAATTTTGTCAATATTTTATAGTAGGCATACGACCACGTTTTCAAACAATTTGTAATTATCATAATGTATAAAAAAATAAATGGTAAAATAAAACAAGGAAAGGAATATGCATAGTAAGTCAAATACTTAACCGTCAAATTGATTTATGCTTATGCAATTAATAAAATTAATTAATAAAAGCTATCATTAAGAGTCGTAGCTTTAAATATTTTTTAAAAAAAGATATATAGAGAGAGTTCACTTGTGTCATTTGACATTTTAACAACACTAATAATTAAATATATAATATTATTTTCTTTTACATCCTTTATCTTTTCTTTAATTAAATATTAATGATTAGATTACGAAAACATAATTAGGGTGCTTGTTTAAATTTTCAAAATTAAAAATATTATTTCTATAATTTTAAATCAAAAATAAAATAATCATAATTCTATTATGAAAATAATTATTTTATCTATTTTTAAAAATAATTTCAAATAATATTTAAAATAGTGTTGAGGATACAAACTTTTTATACAAACCGTGGTTTGATGGAATTAGTTAATAAAAATAAAAAATTAACATAATTAATAATAAATAAATAATATAGATCAAATAAGAGATAATCCTATTAGTTAAAATATATGAGTTTGAACAAAGAGTTTGTACCATAATATTATTTTAATTTTAATATTTTAATTTTTATTTTTAAAAATATTTTTAACTAACACTGTTAAACACATTTTTTATTTTTGAAAGTATCATTTCTAAAATATTATTTTTGTAACTTCTAAAAATCATTTAAAAAACTTTATTGATCAACAACAATCTAACATTCATAATAAATACGTCTCATATTTAATGTAATTCTTGTTTATTTTTTCTCATAATTACAGGTCATACTTAATGTCTATTAATATATTTTAATATATTTTCAAGTGATGAACAAAAATTCAAGATACGGTGTGGTGGTAGAGAGCCTACCATGTGAAGAGTAGGTGAATGTTATCCAAATTATTACAAGAATTAATTGATAAAATGAAAAGTTAATGATGTACTAAACTTTCATTACATATGTACAAATCACAACGATGATATCATACGTCATGTTAATTAATCAAAAGAGCTTGCTTGCAAACTCTTTAATGGCAGCTTCACCATTAATTCCCAGAGAAGAAGAAGTAGCTGCAAGATCTCTGAGTTCTGATAAACTTCTTCCCAATTGAAGGGCCACCTTCATTTCAAACACTTCCCCGTTTTCTCTTATCTTGACATCTTTTTCGCCGATATTTGAATGTATAGTTTCTTCCATGAGTTTGAAGAATCCAGCATTTCCTCTATACATTTCAAACACCATTCCCACTTGGCTTGCATGCTCAAATGTGTTCACAACACAAGCCAATGCGCCGGCAATAACTCCCACAAACACAGCCCAAGAGCCATGATTTGTTCGCACAAAAGTTGAACCAATTGCGGCAATTCCAGTTAACAGAGGGCCAGAATTCGCCAAGATTCTGTTGATCTTCAATGCTATTTTCCCCAGCCTCAAATAGTCATCCATATCTTTCATCTTCAAAACATCAACAACATTTCTCATTTCCTCTTCTAGCTTTGCATCCCATCCATTGTTTTCACTATTCTTACATTTTATAAGCCGCCGTTTTCGCCTTTGCTGAGGCCACCACACAGCTGGTTCGACCCTGGCAGGGAATTTTTCAAGCATAGCTCCGGTTAATGGAAGTGGAAATGCTCTATCAAGAGCTAAAACTTTCTCCATTGCTTCATTCACATCGAGAATATTAGGGTTTCCGAGAGCTAGTATTGTTTGAAGTTCTGAATGTAGCATCTTGAACAATCTTGCAGCATTTCTTTGCTCTTCGGCTAATTGAGATGGCTGAATTTTGTTCATCAACACCAGCATTCCGGTCACTGCGGCATAAAGAATGGAAGAAGTAATCTTCAGCGCCATAAGAGAAGCTTCATTTCCAGTTGCGGCTGCTAATCCTGTCATGATAGCAGCCCCGAGAGTGATTACATTAATGGAAGTTAGAAACAAGTGGTTCCAGTTGTCCCTTTGCTCTCCAATGTTCTTATGCATCTCCACTCTATCCGTTACGGCTTCCATGATTGCATAATACTTTGCAATCACTAATGGATCAGAAACATCAGCGGCTCTTGAAGAACTGGATTCGTTCTCCATTTGGGTTGTTCTTGTTGCATTCTTGTAATCCTTTCTCATGTCCAAATCCTCAACCAAGTCTCTGATTGGAAGTTGTGGAAGAGAAAGATGATGATTCATCCTGATTTTCAATGCATTAAATGTAACAGTGACTGGTCTTGAACGACGATGATAAAATGAAGGAAGACCAGATGAGACCATGATGCTGGAAGCTTGAATTGTTGCCATTTTTAGCTCCCTAGTAAAAAATCCCTGTAATGAATTGTGTTGTATTCTTGGTTTAAAGCTTTAGATAGCAGTGAAATGAGTTGGGTTTGAGATTTCATTTCATTTCATTTCACTTGCCTGCTATTTATAATAAAGAAGAAGTCGCAGGGTTGAATTTTTTAATGACTTTTATCATGTAGGTCCTTATCATTTTATACTTATACATTAAAGATCCAAAATATTTTTGTTTGCATTAAGTAGGTTATTAAAATGACCTACCATTAGTGTTAATGACAGGTGCAAAGCCTATCAAATTTATGCCCTTTTATCAATTTTTGTTAGGTCAAAACAATATTAACAATAAAGAGTACTTTTACTATTTTCATAAAAATTAGTGATTGACGAAAAAATTATCTGATTTTATGTCTTATTATGAAAAAAAAAAAAAAAAAAAAAGACTTGAGACAAGACTTGGATAGATTGTAAAAAAGAAAAATAGAGACTTATATAATATGATTAGATAAATTGTATTTTATTTAAGAGATTATAGAAAATCAGTGGCCTAAAATGATAATTTCCCAATTTTGAATAGATTAGCAAATGGAGTTAAAAATGAGACCCCGTTCAATATTCGTCGCTCTTAAATTTTATTTGCACGTTTCTCATCTTGGGGTTTTCCTACGCATAGTAGCTGACTTTCAAACTCCATTTAACGTGTAAAGCATCGAAAATAGCCAGAATGCCTCGGGACAAAAACCGTGTGTTGTCTTGGCTTTTACAGAACAGGTCTCATCAATTCCATAGAAAAAGAAATAAAATAATTGGCCACAACAATCATAATTAATGTAAAGATCGACCAATAATATAAGTATATGTGATAGTTTATGGGCATAATTCAATGATTATTTAAATACTTTCAAAAATTTCAAGAAATCTCAAGGAGATCTTCATGGCAATTCAGAAAGTGTAATAGAGTATTCTTTAATCTGTTTGACAATATTTGAAGAAAATTTTATCAGGATACAGTCAAATTTATTTTCCTATGTTTTATAAAATATCAATTTATATATAATTTTTACTTGAATTACTGTAATTCAACATTGATTATTAATAATTGTTGACAGAATGTCTTAATGTAATATGAAATGTTCTTATAAAATGAAAATTTATTTAAATTATTGTCATTCAACATTGATTATTACTGATAGGAGACAATTTACTCGGCACTTAGCAAAATTTCTTAATGTGTACGTGTTAAAGTACGGAAAAGTATGCATTTGAAACTAATTTGCATTGATTTGAACTTTGACAGCATTTTTAACTTTTACCGCATTATAATGAAAGCTTTTGACACATTATCTTTCACACGTGTGCGCACGTTTTTGCACTGCCTTTGCAATTGTACTCGACGTTTCTTTCTCCGATTTCAACCCACAATTACGACTGCTTCAAAATAAAACGCAATACTTTCAGGAAAAACTGACAAAGATAATCACATTTTATTATATATATATATATATATATATATATATCATGTTAAAAAAACTCTTTTAAATTAAATCAAAATTAAATTTTTTGTTTGAAAAAATTGACTCATAGATTGATTAAATTAATTTTAAAAATAAAAATTAAACTGATTTTAACAATAGAAATTAAATTAATTTAAAAATAAAAATTTAATTGATTTTTGAAGTAAGTAAAACTAATTCTAAAAATAGAATAAAACTTATTTTGAAAGTATAATTTAATTAATCCTTAAAGTAAGATAAACTTGATTTTAAAAGCGAAATTTAACTTATTTTAAAAATTTTTAGTTGATTTTAAAAGTATAATAGAATTGATTTTGAAAATATATATTAATTGATTTCAAAAATGCATATTTAATTAATTTTAAAAATAAAAAATAAATTGATTCTTCTATAAACCCTATCAAATATCTCTATCTTTTTCAACCAGATTTGTTTTATTATTAAAATTTTGCCTCATTGTTACAATATATTCTTATTTACTTTTACCTAATCAAATCCTCAAAATTTAACCTAAAATCATAAATCTCTAATTTCAAACCCCGATGCTAGATTTTTTTTTTTATTTTTTTGTAAATATTTTTAATTTAAGAGTTTTTTCCTTTACATTTCCATCATTTCACCGTTAATCTTTATTTCTTAACTTTTTTTCATCGATTAATTTTCACGGGGTTGCCATAAATAAAAAAATTTTCAATTCTTCCATGAACCCTAATTTTCGAGTTTCATTCAAATTGAGAAGGGAAACCAACAAAAAGTGAAAAAGATAGTGAACTAAAAAAATTAAAATTTTTATATTTAAACTAAAAGGTAAATTTGTCAAAAAATATGTTTTTAATTAAGTTTGAGAATATTTTTCAAGTACGGTTACTTTTAAAAATAGGAAAAAAAATGTGGTCATTTGCCTTAATTTCCCTAGTTACAAACATATCCAAAAGATTATGAGAAAATACGGTTTCATAAAATCGGAAATGAGGATATTAACTCAATTCGCATTATCTTGGTAAGAAATGAAATATTCATCATACATAACAAAGTGATAAAGCACTAGCTTTTGCAGATGCCCAAAAGATCCTTTGAGCCAGCTACACATAAATGACACACATAATATATACTAATAGTAAGCATTACCCTTCTGAGTTTCAGATAGCCACTTTGATGCTTTCCTTTCCCTCATTTAGCCTTCGGCAAAGCCATTGTCCTAGCCCGGAGATTCAGAAATATTCCCCTGAGATACAAATAAAAGCAAAACCCTTCTCTCCACGTCAATGTACCGAACTGCGAATCTGGGAAATATTGGCATACAACGGAAGTAATTCAAAAGGGAAACAAAGTATGTACCAGCACGTTGCAACAAGGCTATGGAAGATGACACGGAAGTGGAGTGGCACGTACTGATGATTTATCCAGCCCACAACTGGCCAGAACTACATTTTTATTCATCAACGATGTAAGATATCAAGGGGATGTTCATTTCATATTAAAGAAAATGACCATCACAATTCATGATGGAAACATAGATAGCAATACCGTCCATGATGTATACTGTACTGCTGGGTAGTCCTTCTTGATTTTTGTTTTCACATGCATCCAAGGTCTTCCTGCATTTCATACGCTTTCATTAAATTGTAAACAGTATCTATTTTGCTGACCGTTCCTGAAATATAGAACTTCATTTGTACATTTTTTTTCTTATGGTACAGTTGTATACATGAAACATTGGTATCTTAGCCTTGTTTGATTCTTCATGCAACTTTATTTGGCAAAGTGAAAGTCGGTAGACTTTCCAAGATTTCAGATACCAAACTTAACGAAAGCAAGGACTCAGAGCTGATATGGAATCTAATTAAACATGGATTGAACTGTTATGTCATACGCCCTCAGAGATCTTCAAAATTATACTTAATTGAATTATTTTCTGAAGTATCTCATTTGCAAGAATTCATATACAAATCCAAAGTTAATGAAAATTGAAGTTTGGGTAGGAATATATTATGATAAGTCCGTTTGAAATACCGACATATGATGCACATGAAGCATTCTGTATATAAAATATTTTATTATGCGGTAGCAACTTACCATCAATAATCAACCCATAGTAAATCAAAAAAGCCAAGTTGTTCCAAGGAGAAGCTGTCAACTGTTCAACCACCACCTGAAATTGTATATTTCAACAGTTTAGAAGGATTTCATTCACTTATGCTGGCAAAGTAACTTGTAATGGCATATATCTGGTACTTAATTATATGGGCTTCAAGCTTAGGTTAGCAGTAACTTCTTTCAATTTGAGATATTGAAATTTTGGAAGTTGGAGAGGTTGTAATTTACCTTCTTGGCAACCGTCTTAGAATCCTTGTTCCCCTTGAAAATTTTATCCAGTATTATATGCAGGTAATGTCCAAATGGTCCAAGATAAGCACATCCGAAGAGCTACATTATGGAGCCATATAAGAATGGTTGGATGGAGATGAAACATATAACAATCCATACATAAATCAATCACAATAGCAGATGAAATACAAAAACATAGCAATACGTTTTGGCCCTTTCTAGTGCTAATCCTTATAAATACCACATGATACCTCTGGCCAAAATAAGAAAAAAAAGGGAGGAGCGAGAGAGAAAATTTCTAATAGATGCGCATTGAACCAAAATTTTCCTCAGCAATATCCAGATGATGTCAAACTGACACAAATTATACAGAATTTGAGTATAATTAATTACGAATCAACAAACATTACTGCCAAAATCCTGCATACGGTCTAGCATACATTTTTTGTTCTATATCACTTTAACACCACAAGAGTGTGGAGAACTTAATATTCTCTAAAATGGAAACAGCAGATCTGGAAAACCAGAGCAAATTTATCCTTCTGTTTGGAAACAGAAACTCAATCCCCCATGCCTCAAGCCGCATCTAGTTCTATGTACTTACAAGCGTTTGTTCAAATAGATCATGTGCCAGAAACAGCAAAGTCCATTTAATATTCCAACTAACAAGCCAGCAAGAGCACTAAATTGGACAGTAAACACAGAGTAGTGTGTTCTTGCATTTTAAAATAATGATAATGCGTCCCAAATTGAAACAAAGGATAAACAAGCCGCTCTTGCTATCACCTGCATTTAGCAAGGCTTGTCAATATCTCCAGAGGATGCATCTAATACAAAGTAGACAACCTAATAACATAAAAGGACACAAATTTTGGCAATTGTGGACCAAAAACATTCACCAGACCAACATTAATTCCCAATTTTAATTGTATAGAACATCAATAACCCACAATATAAAGAAAATGGAAACATGCTAAAGGGTCAAGAGTGCTGTTGTCCTGAGACAGGTTACCAGTCGGCTAAGTTTGCGAATTGGGATTTACAACTTTACCCATCAATAAATCAAAGGTGCTAAAAGTCAACCCTCTAATGAAGATAAGAGAATGGAAACAGTAATATCAGTAATACATGTCAATTCCAAGAAATTACTCGATAATTTGGAAAATTAGACACAAAAGAGATTAAATAAGAAAGAAACTGACCACTTTAAGCAATAGTCGCCTCAGCTGAAGTTTCTGTATGCCGGTGAGTTTCTGAGAAACTATGTCACTGATTGCTGATAACACTCCAGCAGTTATAGCCTGCATGACATAACAAAATTATAAAATTCCAAGCTGTCAAATTTCTCTGTTTTCCTCCACTTTCTCATCCTCCAAACACAAAATCAAACATTTCAAGAAAAACCCATCTGATGAAAGAAATGAAACAACGAAACAACAGAGAAAAAAAATGAAAGGACGTTACCTTAGTTCTCAATGGATGTTGCTGAAGCTGTATCATGTACTGTTGCAATCCCTTCTTTGCAATTGATCCCATTTTCTCGCCAAATTTTTTCTTCTTCTTTCAATCTTAAGACGCAGAAAATGTTCCAAATTTCTTGTTTGCAGAATCTGTTTCCAATTTGTAATTGCTGTAGTCAGCGGCTTCGAGCAGCAGCTGCCATGCAATAAAATATCTTCAATGTGAGTTCAGACTACCTGGGTCCATCGAGGCCACCTAGGATAGAAAAGCGTGACGGATATACAGTAAGAGAAATTAATTATTATAATTGGGAAAATTATTATTATATAATTATAAGCGACGACGTAAATTCAATTCATTCAAGAAAATTTTTAAATATTTTAAACATATTTTAATATTAGTATTTATTTATTCTTAAACTTTTTATTCATAAAAAAATATTTATGCTTACTTGTATTTTTAATTACTTTTTTTATATTTTAAGATTTTAGATATTAATTTTACTCCATCTTTGTTGGTGATATAAATTTTGTTGAATTTATAAAATTAATGAAAAGACATATATATAAAACAAAAGCTAAAATTTGCATCTCAATTATTTTGATAATATTGTACATGTATTAAACCTAATAAATAATACGTAAGGATGATAATTTAAATTACGATAAAATTATTCGATTAAAATTTGATAAGATTAAATAAATTTTAATTTAAAATTTTTGATTCCAATAATAATTAATTCATATTACATAATTAATAATTATATTAAATTTAAATTTAATTTTTTAAATTCGTTTATAATATAATTAAAATACGATTAATTAAATAAATAATTGTACTTAAATAAAAAATTATTTAATATAATAATTTTATTTATTTATATTTTGATATTTAATTTATATTTAAATAAATAATTAGTTAAATAAATTAAATTTTATATTAATTAATTAATTAAATTGAATTAATAATTTAATCGTATCATATTATTTATTTAATAAACAGATAATATAATTAATAAACGAGTGGAATCCGAATTAAGAATATCCGACACAATTAATAAATAAATTAAATTTAAATTAATATTAAAATATTATAAATTTATTAATAGTAATACAAATACAGCATAATTATTCCAATTACCACTCTTTTTGATAGCGTTGTACACAAACAAAATGCAATAACCTGTTTTTCATTTTAACAAATTGCGCACGTATCTGTGGAAAAAATTAGCAATTGCAATAGTCGTCCACATGGGCGACTGTTGGGTTGGCTTCAATTTGTTCGGCTCCCGAATCGGGCCAGTTTTCCCATTTCGGGTCAATTTAAAAGTGCTTCAATTTGTTCGGCTCCAATTTTCTCATTTTGTGTCAATTTAAAGGTGACAAATAAAAAACGTTAAAATGAAAAGGACTTATATATTTATAATACTTTTTATTTTAATAGACTTTGGGATATATTTTGATTTAATAAGTATAAAAAAACTTATATTTTTAATTTAAATGTTAAATTAAGCGTTTAGATATATATTTAAAAATGTATTTTTATAGATCAAATTATCAAAATAGATATTATTTATATTTTATATTAATTATTATATAAAATTAAATATAATTTTACTAAAATAAAAATATTTATTCAAAATACTATATATGTATTAATGATATTGTTATATTTATATTTTTTATATAATTTAATTACCCACACGGTATTAAAAAAATATATAAATAATTAATTATTATAAATACAAAAATAATAATAATTTTAATTAAACAATCGTCTAATAAAAATATAATATAATATCTAAAACATCTAACATATTCATATTACAAATAAAATATTTTTATACTTTAACCAAACATATCGATTTGGCTGCTATAACACAATAAACATCTCTTTATTCATCTGTTAATTAAATCTCATTAGTTTTTATGAATAAATATTTTATTAAAATATATCTTAAAAGTTATTCATATTAATATTTTTAAAGATATTTTTTTTTTTCATATTCAATAGTTTTTCTTAATAAAAAAAGAGTTACTTATCACATATGTAGATTATTTTTTTATTTTATCATGCAGTTATATAAAATATATATGTAAATTGGTCATATAATTTATTTAATTATTAAATAATATTATCAAAATTATTCTCTATAAAAATAATATTAAATAAGTAATAATATTGCGTAGTAGATATATTAAATATCTTCAATAAATATGAGATAATATTAGTATAAATAAAAGTAAGAGTCTTATTACCAGAATATTAATATAGATTAATAGTTATAAAAAAAATTTTCAAACATAATCAAATAATGATAAATCACATAATAATATATGTAGTTAATGATTTTTTATATAGTTATACTATTGTGCAATGTAATATTTTGATCTAAGACATCATGATCAAATTCAATGTGAATACATATAGTTCGTATAGTATACAAATAAAAGATTAACCAAATTTTATATGTTAAAGTTGATTTAACTATATATTATTTATTTGTGAAGATTAATGATGTTTAAAATAGAATTCATTGGTTTGACATATAAGATTGAGAATTCCTGCTAACTTCATCTGGATTTGAATTTTATACATAAATCTCTATTCAGAGTAATTAAAAATAATGCAAAAGAGTTCATGATGATAAATTCACAACATATTGATCAATAATTTGTTGTTACATTAGATTTAAGATTTTAATATTTTATGAACCTTTATTTAATTAGAATTGGATAACAAAAGGATATTACTCACAAGATATGTGTAATTTAAAATAGGTTTGATAAAGTATTTCTTTATTATAATTTAAGAGTTATAAAATTTTGTTAAATGTTAACTATAATTATAAGAGTTTAAAAGTCAAAGATTTCAAAATAAGTATATAGCTAATCCATAGTGAACTTACATTATCACACCAACAATCTAATACATTGATAAATGTTTTAAAAAAAAAAAAATATTACCTATAGAGGACTAACACATTTTCGAATAATATAGGGGTTGAATAATACATACATACATACATACATACATACATACATACATACATACATCGAGATTGTCAAATAATTTAAAAATATTATTTTAAAGTCAAATAATAAAATTTAAATTAAAACTTTTAATTTAAAATAGAAAATATCGAGTTTTGCTCTCTCTCTTTCTCTAATTGCTCGGCCATCTCTCTTAGAAGGTTTAGGGGTGTAAATTAAGCTCCTTAAGCTTAATATTTGTTGATTCATTGCTTAGAGAAGATAATCAACCATAAACCTTAACCTTTTTTTTTTTTTTTTTAATGTATATTTGATATATATGATAATTAAATGCCTGAGATGCATATATGTTCATTTGAAAAATGTTTTTGCATGTTGATTAGCCTAGTATTTCTTTATTTTTATCATCAACACTTTTGATGATCCCCTCGACAATCTGTATCACTTTCTTAACACTATAATTAGACTTATCTCTTATTTCATTTTTTTGATTTGAAATTGCATTTATAATGTATTTAATTGTTGAGTACTTCACTCTAATTTTTTTTAAAGACATTTTACTTTTTTGGTTCTTGGTTAAAAATATCGATATTAAATGATGAAGTCCCAACACCATCACCAAATCCTAAAGTAGAATTGAGTTTCTCATATTCTTAACCATTCTTATCATTACTAACTTTAAAATCATTTACTCTAAAACCTTTTGAGGGTGTCCAAGTTCCTTCACCATGATAATAATATCTTTAAATAAAATATGTAACTGATTAATATTTTTTAACCCCTTAGATCAAAATTTTGCAGCATCAAAATTCACCTGCAATCATTTGAACTAAAATAATGAATATATATAAATTTGGATAATTTATATGGACTAATTAATAATATCAAATGAAAAATGTACAACTCTTAATAAAAATAAAACAAAATGGGTACCTTTGATTTTTTATCCCACAATTCATTACTAACATTGATAGTTTACCTCTCAAAATTCTATCCTAAACTAGTTTCTTTTCCTACCAAAGTTATCCAAAGCTGTCAATCATTTTTTGACAAAATTCATTTGTTCTTCAATTCCTTCTATTGAAATTCTTTCCTAGTCTGCTTATAAAATTTTTGTGTCACATTTTTTCACCTACGCTTACTAAAATAACCATTTAATCAATTTTTAGTTTAGGTCTCAATAAATTATCTTCATAAATGTTGGTGAACATCGCTCCCGTCCCCAACACTTGGGCTTTGCCAGGTGAGACCTATAGAACCCTGCGCAACAGACGGGAGACGAGTTACTCTAACTCATGCTTGGCCCCCAAGGATTCGAACACTTGACCTCATAGATCAGGACTCGTCCTTGTAGTCACCTGGGCTAGCTCAAGTGGTTACTCCCCTTGTGCATAAAGAAAGAGTTCTAGTGTTCGAAGGAGGGGGGGGG
>JAWDEX010000006.1:7151900-7163336 GCA_035221805.1 Trichilia hirta | reverse complement strand
TTAATGTTTTAATGGGTAACGTGTCGATTTCAAAACTCGGTTTGTAAATTTATCATGGAAAGAAAACGGGCCCATGTTTATCTTTGTGACATAATGCAAAAGTTATTTGTGTTGACGAATGTATGAAACGGATGTTAACAAATATGCTTAAAACGACATTAAAATATTAATTGCATATTTCCAAATTATTAATGAGAAAATCCCCAATTATAAATCTTCTTAAACTAAATTAGCCACTTAATTAATCATACGTCTAGTTTTTTTCCCTTTTTTTAAAAAAGGAAACACGGCTCAGGATGTGAAAATCTCGTGTCTTTGATCAGGCAACTTCATTTTGCTCGTTCAGGAATCAGGTTATCGAATCTGTCTTTTTCCATAATCTATTACAAACAATTAAATTACGCTAACAACTTTAGTTTCCTCCAACCTTAAAAACTTCTCAACCCACGCGGCAATGTCTCCGTAACCACAGCGTCTTTGGGCGAAATTCTTTGTCGGAAATTCAAGCGGCGTACAGTGTAATGTGTCTTCTGTCAGTGTGATGTAAAGGCATTCTTCTCACTACTACTTCATACAACAAAATAAACGATTCAATGGCAGTTAAGTCCTTTTCTGCGACCACTGCTCCACGTCATCACGGCAAATTTAGGAGCCCAGTAAGTTTTTTCCGTCGCCGGAGGTATCGGCCGCCGGGAACACCGCTGTTGCAGTGGAAGGTTGATGACGGACAGCGGGGTTATGGGGGTCTTGCGTTGTCTGCAAGGAAGCTGGCTGCTGGGCTGTGGCAATTGCGTTTGTTGGCTGAGGTTTCAGATTATGGCATTAAATGTGGATCATGTGATCGATTGAGGTTCGAGGTATGAGTTTGGTTTGGTTTGGATTTTGAATAAATTTCGTTGTTTGTTTGATGAGAAACTGTGGGAATATGAAGGGTTGATTTTCTTGGCAATGATTTGATTGATTTCCTTGTGCCGATGGAGAAATTTCGATTGACGAGCTCGTAGTATTGTTGTGTCTTCTCTCTCTTATTTGTTTAATCCTTTTTCATGCTCGTTTATTATGTATTTGTTTGGATGAATACTCGTTTAATGCAGGAAAATGAAAGAAAATTGAAGTTTTGAAGTTTCCATCAAATGGGAATTTTGTGAAACCATAATTTCAGTTATATAGAGATAAGAAATTCTCATGATATCAACATCAAATAAAGTATTGACTTTTTATTTAATTGAATTCTCAAACAATTTTTATTTGAATGACAATTGTCACAGCATTATTGGTTCAGTATACTTGATCCTTAACTTTACCCTTCTCCAGTTTCTCTGCATGAGTCTGCTTTTGTTGAGCATGGCCAAAACAGAATTAACCAAAAATTTGTAATTTTCGGTCTTACAATGTCTAAATTTGTGTAACCTCTTGTTCATGGACATATCTCCACAAGTTCGAATACAAGTCATTCGCACTAATAGCTTGATTGAATGTATACAGGATAAGTTAGAATTATAGGTTCCGTAACAACTTTGAAAATTTCATATTCTCGTCGTTCTTGCAGCCCCTTTCTGAACGTGTAAATCCTGTGCTTCCCTCACATCACACGGACAGAGAATACTGTCAGGATCTGTCGGGAAGCTTTCTGCTTGATCTTGGTTCGTGCCACAACATCCCACGTGAGGTTTGTTTTTATTTTTGGTTATGCTATATATTTCAAAATGTCTTTTACAGTTTTGAACGATGGTCCACTCGGTCTATTGGGACTTGAGAGGACGATTCAACTCATTGCCAATATGCAGGTGCATCACTAAAGATCTCCATTCAGTGAACGTATACTACAAATCAGTTTGATCTTTTTGGTTCAGCATTTAACTATGAAGAACTATAGTTTGATCGTCTATGAACAATTGTTTGTTTGAATTTGTGAGCCAAAGAATCCATGCTGGTTGTGTTGGTAAATAATTGCCAATCCCCCATTAAAATGATTAGTTTTCTAGTTCTGATGTTTAATTATCATTATTTTTGTAGCACCAATCTTCCTTTTCATATCCCAGCTTGGCAATGGAAGGGGTGACAAAGTGGGATCCTAGCTATTCAAAAACATCAAAGAAGGCCTATGGCTTGTACAGGTGCGTGAAGCTATTTGAAGATGATTTTACTAAGTTCTCTGCAGGTTCTGCTCTGGAGACAGAGCTAGCACAGGCTCGATTGCGTATTCAGGAACTTGAAGATGAGCATGGGTCCTCCAAGAACAAATTCAAAGCTTTGATGAGAAGGATTGAAGAGGAAAGAAACTCATGGTATAGCAGAAAACATAAAATCCATGCAATTATGAATGACTTAAAGGATGAATTAAGCAATGAAAGGGAAACCCGGAAAAGGATTGACTTTCTCAACTCTAAATTGATCAAGGAGATGGCTGAGGCTAAATCATCTGCGAAGCAGTTCTTGCAGGATTATGAGAATGAAAAGAAGGCTAGAGAGTTAATGGAGGAAATTTGTCATGAGCTGGCTAAAAGAGTTGATGAAGACAAAGCTGAACTGGAATTATTGAAGAGTGAAACTATGAGGATTCGTAAGGAGGTGGAAGAAGAGAGAAGTATGCTGCAGCTGGCTGAGGTTTGGCGTGAAGAACGTGTGCATATGAAGCTCACTGATGCAAAATTAGCCCTTGAACAAAAATATTGTCAGATGAATAAGTTGGTAGCGGAACTTGAATCTTTCGTAAGATCGAGTGCTGCAACTCTGGATGTGATGGCATTAAGAAAAGCTGAATTAATCAGACAGTCAGTCCAATCAATGAATTTTGAAGATTGCAAGGAATTCGGATACATACCTCCAAAATCAGATAATATGTTCTCCTTCCTTGAAGAATTTCAACTAGGTACTAACAAAAGGGAGATGGTATCATTGATTAATTATAGTCTCATTTGTGATGTTTCTAACTACCACATTGCGAATCCTGAGGTAAATGGTTTTGATTTCGACAATGACAACTTGCCAAAGATTTCAAATGGGCATGTTGATTGTAAAAATGGTTCAGAAGAAAATTTCAAAGTTTGGGAATCCCCGAGACATGCTGGGGATCAAGGCTCTAGATGTTTCATAGAAGGAATTGACCACTCTGCTAACAGTGTCACCCAGGGCAGAATAATGTGTTATGAGAATACTGATCACCATTCTCCAAACTCAGATACCAGTGATGTGTACTCAGTCACAGGAGAACAACTGAGGAAGAAATGGAGTCCCGTATCTCAACTGAGATCATTAACGAGTAATGGCAAATGCTGCAAGACAACCTCTGATGAGGGCAGCAATGCAAGGCTTTCAAATGGACCAATTTGTAGCACCGGCACAATATCTCCGCATAGAAAGTCGGTAGACTTGAGAAATCCACACATAACTAGAGGGATGAGAGGTTCCATTGAATGGCCACGCGTCGCCCGAAAGAACAATTTGAAAGGTAAGTTTCTGAAAGCCATGATTGAAAACCAAAAATCTCATTTGCGCAAAGTTTTTAAATAGACTAGTGAAAACATGAACCATTTAGGAAATTTTGTTGTTTGAGTAAATAGAATCAGAGCAATAATGTGCTGGAATTCATTCTCATGAACACACTTCCTGCATATATAGGTGCACCGTATGATTTGATTACTGTATGATTACACATATGTTGAGCAGCATATAAATTTTTTAAAGAAGCAGCTGAATCATCTTCATTTCTCCTTGTTTCTCCTATGGACATTAGTTTGATGAAGAATGACAAGAAGGAAGCTTACTGTTTCTGTCAAGGTTGAATATGTTGTTGCCACTCAAAATTCCAGACAACAGCGCACGACTAATTTGGGCCGAAACCCTCAAAGTTAAAATTAAAATAATTGACATTTGAAAAGAGAGAGAGAATTCATCCAGTTCCTATTCCCTTTTTTTCTTTTTCTTTTCTTTTTTTCGTGGGGGGGTCATAAAAGCAGAGAACAATACTTTACGTTATGGAAGTCAAATTGACACGGTAGAATTGAAAGGTATCCGACCATACATTTGGGTTAACGTGTTTGTGTGGATCATAATTTGAAGTAAGCTTCAAAGCTCTTAGAAGAAAAAGTTTTCCATTATCACCGATCATTTTCTGTTGGCCAGCAAATGATAAATCCTTAAATGCCTCAACTCTATTAAAATTGAATAAATTTTGATAGTACATAAATATTAATGTAATTCAATTAAGATTAAGAAAGAATCTTAATTCGTTTTTATTTTGATGGGCGACAAAAAATTTAGGATGAAAAGGAGTTTCCAAATTAAAAAGCAAAATGATGCGGATTTGCTTTTTCCAAATGGATGAAGATCAAAAACATGTTGAGCTGGAAAGAAGTTGAGAAAGAGAGATTCACATCTAACATGATCAAGACATGTAGCTAAACTAAAGCTAATTCATATTAGGTCTCACAAATCATTTCGAACAGGCCAAGTGTTACTTCCAAAAATATTGAGACAACTGCAGTGTGACTCTTGGAATGGACTCATCAAATCAATCAAAATGAAAGGAAGGTGTTATGGAAAACATATATTGTTGGTTGGGCATCTAATTCATGTCTCTGATCTTTTCAGATCAAAACTCATTCTTAAAAGACATAAATTTTAATGGATATTTTCAATGTTTGTTTGAAAATGTACCTATTTCATTCGGCACTCATGGGCTCTTTTGAAACTTAACTCGAAAGAAATGATAATGAGAAAATAATAATGAAATCCTTAATACATTATGATTTTAAAAATAAAAGATAATATTCATTTGAATTAAATAGGTCTCTGTCCCAGTGGAAATGACTAAAATACCGTCTAGTGTTAAGTTATATATATTCCTAATTATGATTTATTATGGTCAAAATTTAACTTTATAATACTAATTTGGCCATTTTTTTGTCCTTTAAGAATCTAATTAATAGTATAAATGAATAAATTGTTATATTATATTATTGTCATATATTTTAGAAAATTTGTCAATTTTTGATCAAATATACAAAAATATGTGATAAAAACACTATCATATCAATAATTATATGAACGACATTATTAAGAGTTTGTATAAATAATATTTCTCTTTAATTTAATGTTAAGTTGCATATTTCCAAAATTAAAACATTACAAACGTACCTGGTTAAGGATGACAATTTAAATAATTATATCGAATTCATATTGTGTTAATAAATTTATAATATTTTTTGTGTTAATCTGAATCTAGTCCACTTATTAATTATATCAGGAATTCTTAATCGAAATACAACCCGTTTATTAATCATATTATTTATTTATTAAATAGATAACACAACACAATAAAATTAAATCATTAACTCTATTCAACTTATTTAATTAATTAATATAAAATTTAATTTATTTAACTAATTATTTATTTAAATATAAATTAAATATTAAAATATTAATAAATAAAATTATTATATTAAATAATTATTTATTTACACTAAATTATTTATTTAACTAATCACATTTTAATCATATTATAAATAAATAAATAAATAAATTTAAAAAGTTAAATTTGAATTTAATACAATTATTAATCGTGTGATATAAATATAATTCGATTATTATTTATATAAAAATTTTTAAATTCCAATTTGTTTAATTGAATCAATCAAATTTATCACGTTTAATTGAATCAACCAAATTTACCATCTTTATATTTCACGATCTCTTCAATGACAAGAAAGGATATGATTAATTAGTAGAAATGAAAATATTATATTTTTGTTTAAAATGATATATAAAATAGTAAGAACTTGAATGTTATTGCCAAGAAGACAATCGAAAAAGAAAATCAATCGTTCCCCCAGCTCCTGTCCAACTGAGAGCAAATCAATAGTCGTATAAAATCATCATAATCGCAAGCAAGTATAAACCCCACACGTTATCAATTTTGAAGAAATAGACTTATCACCACCACTAAAATCAAAAGCTCATAAATCATAACGCGCAAGTGGAGGAAGATTTATTTCATCGGAACATCATTGCAAAAATGAAGATATATAGATAGATCGATAGATTTTCTGTTGACTGTCACTGTAAACTGAAAGTACAGTAACAGTTTTTTACGACTGTAGTAACCATCCTCGTGTTGTGAAAGCTGTAAATTCTGGGCATGAAAATGACGAGATCCCTCACAAAAAAATGAAAATAAAAATCATAAAAAATGGGAGAGCTTCATTTTTTCCAAGAGTCGGCATTTTTTAAAATGAATGGAAATCTTTATCAATCCAGGTTGTAAGCATAGAATATTCTGAATGATTGCCCTGGTACGTTGGTCGAGCAATAATAAACCAGCAGACTATTGCCTCCTCTCCATTTCTGAAGGCCAATATTCTTGATGATTATTAATTTTGTGTCAGTCATCCAGGAATAAATTATAGAAACCAGGAATCTCAAAACTTATACGCAAGGAATCGAATCATGTAATTAATTAATAAGATTTGTTTTTTCGTTTAATACAATAATTGGAAGGGAAGCCAGCAGCATCACACGCCGTTGCTTTTCCGAGAAATCGACCCAACTTTTTCTCTCTCTTTCTTAGTTTATTTCAATTTTTTCCTCTTTATTAATGTAACTTGTGATGTAACATTCTTAAAATAAATTATATATATTTTTATAATTTTTAAAAATTATTTATAACATTATTAACGCTAAAATTTACTTGCACCAATACACTTAGTATCAGTTGATTGGCGTCAACGTCACATACTGAGAGCAAATAAAACTCTCACTATTATCAAATATAAGAAAAATTTTAACAATACAGATATGAAAGATAAAGCCTTATTCCATTATAATCATTGTACATTGAAAAAAAGAAAGTCCTCACTCTCACAAGATTTGTATTGGCGATGAATCCGAGACTCTTATCTCTAATATCATATTAGAGACATCGTTTGATTCAAGAGCTGTTTTAATAACATGCATGGTTGCATGAATGCAGTAGAGATTAATAGAAACTATCAAAATATCTAATCCCTTCAAGAACAACCACTGGGTTCATCATATGCATGCTGAATGGAATAAATCGTCCAGAAACAATTAGGGTTGATACAAAAATATGTACACTAACATCTATTCTGGAAGCATACAATAGATGTGGTACCTATCCATTCTGGATGAGAAAAAGGAAATCATAAGAATATATAACAAGTCAAATCAATCTCTTGGTTTTGGCAAACTTCAATCCCGGAGGTTGATGAGACATGGGCACATTACACAAGAGAAGAAATCGATGGTCCCCAATTACGTTCATCAGTTCATGATATGAAAGCAACAATCCCCTGTACAGATGGATGGCGATGGTTCAGTTCTTCATTATACAATAAATTAAGATGTAAAAATAATGATAGATAATATTATAGCCACCACCAATAGTTGTTCACTGTTGTGAAATAATTGAATGTGTATTTCCGTCTTCATCTATTGAATACATATGCTTGATAGTCCGATTCTGGAAGAAGAATCTCCATTGATTGGTTGTCCTGATCCTGAATCTGATAACTCTAAACCTCCAGCCATTAAGCAAAACTCTTATTTATCTTCTTCTTGAACGAATCAAAAACCACTTACCATAAAAAAATATAATCCCCATTTTGGTCCAACCTAGTACAATTATTACCAGACCTTTGATTTTGTAAATCTTATTCAACATTAAGAAAAGGAAAACACAGCTTTCAGGTAAAGATTTGATTACTATACATGGATCATTCATTCATTCAGATTCTTAAAACTATATGCATATGTTTAGATTTAATATTACAATTTTACATTTTAAATTATCATCAATTATTTATTTGAGTTATAAAAATATATCGCACTTGTATCACTATCAGCAATTACATTTGTAACAGTTGAGATTCTGCTTCTGTTAGAAAAAGGAAAAAAAAAAAAATGACAGAAAACAAATCTTGTCTTTGTTCTTGAACTTCTCTCCACTTGCATACTCCTGCCATTTTTCATTGAGTTGGTTTTGTTCGAGCTGTCAGGTTTTTAATAATAAGGACACAAGTTGTGGGTTATAATAAAGTTGATGGTTTATTAGAAGTTCATGGAAGCCAAATAAATTTCAGAAAACTTTAATTATTAAATTAATTAATTAATATTAAATATCTTTGTACTCCTGCATCAATGGATGATTTTTTTTTCTTTTTGTTTTTCTTTTTTTATTGTGGGGTGTTTTTATATTTTATTGTATGGCCGCAATGGATGTAATTTTGCAAGATCCAATTTGGGTTTGCTTGATTCCATTTCCATTTCCATGTCACATGGACATGTCAATTTGAACGTGCCGATTTCAATAATATTTTAAATGAGTAGACGAAGTCTTTTTTTTGTTATGAGAATTTTTTTTAATTTATTTTTGTAACTCTTTCTCGTTTGTTGGAATCAAGGGCATACTAAAATTCGGGCTATGAGGTTCCACGGATTATGATGTAATGAAAAGTTTAGATAGGATAAAGATATCACATCAAATGTTCTTTTATGTAATAAACTTTCTTTGAAAAAAGTTTATCAAAAGAATCATTTCATCTAATAAATAATTAATTTTAAAAGAAATATCTATAAGACAAATTTATTAAATCATGGTTTGTGATATATATATAATTTTATTTTTCTTTAAATAGTACAATTTAATAAATAAAAATATCTGTCATTAATTTAAATAAAAATTTTAAGTCAAAAAAGTCTGATTTATTTATTTATCTATCTATATATATTATGATAAGAAAATATTTTTTAAATATATTTAATGTTTTTATCGGATAATTTTGTTGCAACTATCTGAGGTTAAAAAAATAACCGATTGATCAAGCAATCAAGCTGGGCAACTAGATATAGGCAAGCATAGCTGCATAGGATACTCAATATCGATAGATCTAATGTTGGCCGCAGTGGGTTCAGGGTCCACAAGCATGTGAACCCAACCAGTGAAATTGGGTCCTGCAAAGGTCCGGACACTGACCATTTGGATCCCAAAATCTAACCAAGATTTCCCACTGCAAAGCCTAACCTCGGTGCCTCAATAAACACGCCCCCTATTTCTCATTTTTAGTACAATCAACCACCAAGCACAACTTGCGCAATTACACGCACAAACAGCAGCAAATTACAACTATACAAGCCACACATTCGACACAATACCATACACCATAGTATATAAAATTTAATAACATAAGACTCAAAATATCATAGTAACATAGACGGTTTTTTTTATTATAATTGATAGTAATATATAAAAAAAAAATTAATTATATTTTTATCAGTGGCATATATAATATTGATATCTATCCCATATTAAATAAAAGAGTGTCATTTATTTCTTTTATAACAAAATAATGGATTAACTCGTTAGGATTTATCCTCTTGATTGCGAAAGTGTTATTATAACTTATTTTTCTTAGGTTTCAAAATATTTAACTTAAATCTCTTGTAAAAATAGTCTATTTACTTTTTCTGTCCCTTAAAATTACATTTTATAATTATTTTTATATAAAATAATAAGATTTAATACCTCTATTATTGAAATATACATTTCATTATTGTTAAAAAAATTATTTAAATATTTAGTAGTTTTATTATAATTATTCTCTAATCTTATTTTGTTATTAGATTATATTTAAATTTTATTTAGAGTATAACTTTGTGTGGCTCAGTCGAAGGGGTTGTAGTAGAACAGAAAGGTGACTTTCTTTTATAACCATCCATATTCAATTTTAGGTGCATTTATAAGGAAGGGTGAAATTTAAGGACGTGAAATTAAAAAAAAATAAATAAATTTACCGATGATGATTTAGTGAAAATAATAAGATCATTTTCTTATATTATTGGAAATATTAAAAAAAATCGTGGGATTTTTTTAATAATTTAGTTTTAATTATTGAGTATATATATATATAAAAGTAATTAAAAAATATAAATTATATGTATATATAGCTTCTCGAAAGAAGAAAGTCGTAATAGCGGGATTGCGAAATGGTTTGATAACAGTGATGATGACATTGTTTGTTTAGTTCCAATAGGACAAATACAAGTAGGGTATACCAACTTTATTCTGAGCCATCGATTGTGCCCATAAAAATAAAATCTACTTTACTTTTCGATATCTCTTCAACCACAATCGGAATTAATTTAATCTTAAACCATTAATTAAAAATTTGTAAACGTCATGAATCATCCACCATGTTTTTGTAACCTTAAACTCCTAATGACCAAAAATATTTTAATTAAATATAGTGGCACCTTTCACTTCAAGATTCATAAATAAAAACATCGAAACTAAACTATAAACAAACTTTTAGATTACGCCTGTCAAAATAAATATGCTTATAATTTTTTTCTATTTTTAATCGAAGTATTGAATCGGGTTTAACTAAATAAAATTGGTTGATAAACAATAGAAGTACGCAACCCAAGTGCTTCTTGTTTGAAATTAGTCTCGTAATGTTCTCCTAATTTTGTTTTAAATAAATTAGCTCTTATAGCAATAATTAAATAAAAAATTAGGTTATGTTGACAACTTTTACTGATTCAACTGAAATTTTTCGACTCTATCCGTTATAAAACAGGAGGTCTGATTCGATTCTGGTTGTCTCGGTATCTCAATATCCGTCTTAATTATTGAGGCGACCCAATTTCTCTATTTCAAAAATAAGAATGTTAAATAGAACTAATAAATACACTACTCAAGAAACTGTTCAAGCGTCCCATCACGTTAAGATGTGTCATGCCCTATAAATTACAGGCACTCATGATTATTTTAGACCTAACGTAAAGGAGTGGTGAAAAGATTGATCTAACTACCATATCTACTCCTGTCTAATCAAAATCCTGTTCTCCGATGTTTACACGTGCAAAGGTCCTATAAAGGGTGAAAGCACATGAAGGAGGACTTTTTTCTTTTTTTCTGGAGAAGAGAATTCCTAGGGGAAATCATCTTTCAACAGTTGAGAGAGAAATTGCACTCACGAATATTTCTCGAGCCTAGCCTCCCAGGTCGGTAAAACAATCAAACACTTATATTTTTCCTCTTTTCATTTGATTCTGCACCATTTCTTGACTGGAGCTTTAAAGTTTACTCATCAGGGATCTGGCTTCACTCCTAACTTGTTTTTCTGTGATTTCAGATAGTTCCCGAGGAGATTCTACATCGATTATGATAGTAAATCTGTGTAATATATTGAATCTTCCGTCTCTGAAAAATTTAAGTATCAACAGTCAGTGCCATCTGTGAAAAATGAACTAAAAGCCTGAAGAACTATTTTATCAAACGACAATTTGATGGAAGGAGAGTGGTAATATTTTTTCTGGAATCTTCACCTTTCCCCTAAAGCTGAAATTTTTGGATGAAAAGCGATAAAAGAGATCCTCCTGGTTAGAAGTAACTCAAGGCAAAGAAAGATTATTTTA
>JAWDEX010000006.1:7110714-7151800 GCA_035221805.1 Trichilia hirta | reverse complement strand
CTATACATGCACCCCACCACTCATTCTCATTTATTTTGGGATCTACATTTTTCTTTTCTCTTATCTGATTTGACGATTTACTTAAGTATTGAAATTTATACGCTAAAAAATTGACTTTATTTTTAACTTTTTTTTTATAAATTTCGGGTGCTGTTATGTGTAGCAAAATTTTCGATTTGACGTGAACCAATGTCGACTTCAGCCAATTATGAAAAAACAAAATCTGTGTGATGTGCAGAATTTTTTCGTCTTCAAAAAATTTAAACACCAACAAAAAAAATAATTAATTCAATTTGATTCTCTTAATTAATCACTTTTATTTTAGTTTTATACTTAGAATATAGATAGATAGATAGATAGATATGGGGAGAGGGAGAGGGAGAGGGAGATTCAATGCCGTACTTGAGAGTCGAGTTTAATCTTAAATATAACTTTTAAGAAATCTGAAAATGAACTTAAATCATAATTTATTTGATTTAATGGATTGTATCCTTTTAATCTGAGAAACAAATGACAAGGTTTAGGAGTCTTACATATTTACGTACGTAATTATCCCAAACAAGAAGTATTGTTTATAAAAATCTATTTGAGAGCTTGAAAAACAAATGATTGGTGATGGTCGAAGCACATTTAGAAAATATTTCATGTGTTCTAGAAAGTCTTCACTTAGACGATCTTATATTAAGTGATGGATATTATTTTTTAATTGATTAATATACTATATATTATTTTCATCATGATTCATGATTCTAAATATTGGATGATATTCGTGGGATTCTCTTATTAAGCTCATTAATTTTCAACCAATTTATTTTCCAAGTCACGGTCATAATTCAATTGGGAAACGAAAATGATCCCCCGTTTAATTTGATTTTTTTTTTTTTCCAAACAAATTTGGTCCAAATTGACGATTTCTATCATGTGCAAACCTTAGTCTCTTAATTTGATATCAATCTATCATATATTCCATTGTTAATTCTAGGTGGATCTAATTTCTGTAGCCAACTAGCAAATGCAATCAAATCCTGAAATATAAATCCATTATAATTTAGTTTAAAAACACATCCATTTATTAAAAATAAAATAAAATTATTATGAACACCTCAAAAACATATAGCAAAATAATTTATAAGATTTATTTAATATTTTCTTTATTTATTCACTAATCAAATGGGTCCTTTAATAATTCAAAAATGATGGATGCACATGATGTACCATACAAATTATTATAATGAGGAGATGAAGAACATTCAAATACATTTAATAAGATGAAAGAAATAGACAACAAGATTTCTTTCTATAAAAAAGGTTTATAGAAAATGTTTTTGAGTTAAATAATGTATAATGTTACTAAATCAAATTGTTGGCTAGTCAACTAGAAAAGTATTTGATGTTAATTTCCTCAAATGTCGCATTCAATAAATCTTATAACAATAAAATATCTCGATCATAGACTAATAATTTCTTTATTTCATTACTAGATTAATTGCATATATCATGTGTTTAGTTTTGATTCACTACTTGATCGTCTAGTGATTTAAATTGGCTAAAATTTGATTCAACTACTTCACACATGGATGTTAGATTAGCTGGGTCGGTATGCCTTGTTAATCTTTGTTCATTAATGAAGAAGAGTGGATCAAACCATTTGGGATTTATCCCCATTTTGATTATAACCAATTTGAAGATTAATTGTTAATAAATTATTTTTTATTTTTTTAAACGGAAAAGGAAAAAAAGTATTTGAACATGTATTAGAGGTATTAGTTTTATTTTATGCCAACTCTAGGCATAATTAATAAGTCTAATTAGCAAGAAAAAAAAGTTAAATCCCATAAAATAAATCAATTCTCCTTGATTAATTGATAATCTGAGAACACAAATTAACATTATCGATTAATGTAAAATGCAGATGATTAATTGGACATACTTTTTTCTTTGAAATAATATTGAATTCTGAATCATTAAATTAATAAATTTATAATATTTATATTTATAATTAATATCCATAATCAAGCTAAATATGACCGTGGCAAAATGTTCGTTGCGAAAGAGATAATGTCATCAAAGAAGATGTGATGGAAACCTTCAAACATTGTATATCTTTTAATTTTCATACCTTATAACGCTCTATTTATTGCTTTGTTCCTCAAAAAATTTGACGAAAACTCTCCATTTTTAACAGTATTTTTAAAACCTTAGCTTACTGTATTAATGGGTAACACGTTGGTTTCAAAAATTGGGTTGTAAATCGATCATGGAAAGTACTTTCTTTGAAGCATAAAGGAAGAAAAAACGAAAACATATTTATTTTGATACAATAATTTAAATATTAAATATTTACATAAAATTTGTTAATTTTATTTTCAAAACACAATACAAATATTATAATTTAAAATAAAATCGAAAAATAATATTTAAAAACAAAAAAATTTGAAAAGGTATCGAAAAAATTTCTCCTAATTCTTATTTCAAAATTAAACAGGGCAACTAAATATGTGTTTTACATAATTTTGTTTTTGGAAAAAAGAAAAACATCTTCTCAAAAAATTGATGATCAAACATTATATTTAGAATTATATGGTTATTATTGTTGTACCAAAAATAATTTATGTGTTGAGGGATTTTTCTTAATCCATTCTTCTCGTTTTTTGAGATCTGTACGAGGGGTGACGCGATTCCATACTTGTTATTTTAAAATTTTGAGGTGACCCAAACTATATCTAATAAAAATAGGAGATTCAAATAAGTTATCAAAATATATTTTTTAAGGTCTGACGAAACGTCCTATCGCATTTAAGATTTGAGGTGCTATTTCATATATGTCACATGCATTTATTGCGCCACCCTATCTTAGCAAAAGGTGATAGTGAAATGACATGTCGGCTGTCCAAATCAGCCGTCTACTATCTAATCAGGCTCTCATTTTTCGATGTTTATAAATGCAAAGACCACTTACTATAAATACTAATTTTGCTATATTTAAAAGGACTTTTGGGGGGCACCCATTTAGAAAAAGGGTAACATTTTATTCTACATCTGGTCTTTCTAGTGAGCGATTATATAGAAAACGACATAAATCTCGAATCCCCCCATCCCATCTAATAAATTCCCGAGCTTAATAGTCCAGGTCAATAAAGATCACAAGCATTCTCTCTCTTCTGTTTTTTATTACGCTCTATATTCTTCGACTAGTTACTAACTTAAGTATCGAAGTTTACATGCCGACAAACTAACTTTACTCCTAATTATTTTGTTTCTGTTTTAAGTATGATCTATAGAACACCTACCCAAAATGAAAACTCGCTCCACTCGGTGGACTGATCAACTGCAACAATAAAATTTGTGCGACGTACTAAATTTTTTATCTCAAAAAAATTTAGATATCACTATTACGCATAAAACTAATATTTATAAATATATTTAAAACGACGTTAAAAATCTAAGTTTTATATTTCTAAGTGATGAACGAGAAAATCCTCAATTATAAATCTATAATTTAGCATTTTTAAAACTAAATTTGCAACTTAATTAATCACACATGCATTTTTTTTTTTTGTTAAAAGAACCTATTCAGGAGCTGAAAATCACACTTTTTTAAATATGCAATGTCATTTTGTTTGGAGTCATTATTAAGGTTTGATAATATTTTGTTTAAATAACTAAAAAGCAAATATAATCACTTATTTTCTCTTTTATAAATTTATCTTTAATAATAATAATAATAATAATAATAATAATAATAAAATTGTACAATTATTTCTTTCTTTCTTATAATTAAAATATATATTTAGTTATTATTAAAAATAAAATTAGTTAGATATTTAATAATTAAAGTTGAATGATTAATAAAAAATTCACAATATCACCTTATCGGCCGTACCTAAAAAAGTAGTTATATTCATTTTTATTAAATTATTGTCATTGTTAGATAATTTACTATAAAATTTTTTTAAAGTAATTGTTAAATATAATTTAATAATAAAATAAAATTAAAATAATTAAAATAGCATTTTAAAAGTTTAATTACTTTTTCCCCGTAATAATAGATAAATATATATTTTAATAAATAAAAAATAAATAATTATATAAAATTTTATTATTGTATATAAGGATAAATTTAAGAAATAAGAGAGATAAATAATTATTTTTTTTTCATTTTAATAAATATTATCAAACCTCGGGAGGTAAGTGATAATAACCCTTTTGCTTGTTTAGGATACCCACCGTCATTTTGAACAGCCAATACAACCGAGCGAAAATAAAACTACATTAACTGCTTTGGTTTCCGTCAACCTCATAAGCTTTTCAGTCCACGCGGCAATCTCTCCGTAACCACAGCATCTTTGTCCGAAGTACAAGCGGTGCACAGTGTAATGTGTCTTCTGTCTGTGTGAGATAGCGGCATTCTTGTCACTACCACTTCATACAACAGAATGAACGTTTCAATGGCAGTTAAATCCTTGTCTGCGACCAGTACTCCACGTCATCAACGCAAATTTAGGAACCCAGTAAGTTGTTACCGTCGCCGGAGCTATCGACCTCCGGGAACACCGCTGTTGCAGTGGAAGTTTGATGACAGACAGCAGGGTTACGGGGGTGTCGCGTCGTCTGCCAGGAAGCTGGCTGCTGGGCTGTGGCAATTGCGTTTGTTGGCTAAGGTTTCACATTATGGGATTAAAAGTAGATCATGTGGTCGATTGCGGTTTGAGGTATGAGTTTGGGTTTGGATTTTGAGTAAATTTTGTTGTTTGTTGATGAGAAACTGTGGGAATATGAAGGGTTGGTTTTCTTGGCAATAATTTGATTGATTTCCTTGTGTCGGAGAATTTTCAATTGACAAGCTCGTAGTATTGTGTGTCTTTTCCTTCTTGCTTTTTTATTCCTTTGCGAGCTCATTTGATTGGTGATTGTGTGTTGGTTTGGATGAATACTAAGAAAATGCAGGAAAATGAAAGAAAATGGAGTTCCAACAGTTGGGAATTCTCTGAAACCATAATTAAATGAACAGAGATAAGAAGTTCTCATCATATCAACATCTAACGAAGTATGAACTTCTTATTTAACTGAATTCTCAAATAACTTTTATTTGAATTACAATTGTCCGAGCATTATTGGTTCAGCATGTTTCTTGATCCTCAACTTACCATTCAGCTGTTTCCTTGCATGAGTTTGCTTTCGTTGAATATGAGGAAAACAGAATTAATCAAGAATGTGTAATTTTCTGCCTCACAATTGATAAATTTGTGTCCCCTCTTGTCGTGGAAATATCTCTATGAGTTCAAAAAGAAATCATTCAAATTAATGGCTTGATTGAATGTATGCAGGATAAGTTAGAATTATAGGTTCCGTTACAGTTTTGAGAATTTCATATCCTTGTCATTCATGCAGCCTCGTTCCGGACTTGTAAACATAATGCTTCCTTCACATTGCACAAACAGAGAACATGGTGTAGGAATCAAAGATCTTTCAGGCAGCCTTCTGCTTGGTCATAGTCCAAGCCATAACATCCCACATAAGGTGTGTTTTTATATTTAGTTAGGCCATATATTTCAAAATTTCTTTTACAGTTTTGAATGACGATGTACTCGGTCCATTGGGACTTGGAAGGACAATTCAGCTCAGTAGTGATCTCCATTCAGTGAACTTATGCTACAAATCAGTTTAATCTTCTAGGCTGAGCATTTAAATTGATGAACTATAGTTTGATCAATTGTCTACAAAAAATTGTTTGTTTGAGCCAAATAATCCATGCTGGCAGGGTTGGTAAATAATTGCTGATCCTCCATTAAAAGGTTAGTTTTCTAGTTCTGATGTTTGATTATGATTATTTTTTTAGCCCGAATCTTCCTTGTCATATCCCAACTTGGCAATGGAAGGGGTGACAAAGTGGGATCCTAGCTATTCAAAAAGAGCAAAGGATGCCTATTGCTCGTACAGCCACGTGAAGCCTATTGAAGATCATTTTACTACTTTCTCTGCTGCGTCTGCTTTGGAGACAGAGCTAGCACAGGCTCGATTACGTATTCAAGAGCTAGACGATGAGCATTGGTCCTCTAAGAAGAAATTCAAAGCTCTGATGAGAAAGATTGGAGAGGAAAGAAACTCATGGTATAGCAGAAAACACCGTAAAACGCGTGCAATTGTGGATGACTTAAAGAACGAATTAAGCAATGAAAGGAAAATCCGGAAAAGGATTGACTTTCTCAACTCTAAATTGATAACGGAGCTGGCTGAGGCTAAGTCATCTGTGAAGCAGTTCTTGCAGTATTATGAGAACGAAAAGAAGGCTAGAGTGTTAATGAAGGAAATTTGTAACGAGCTGGCTAAAAAAATTGGTGAAGACAAAGCAGAACTGAAACTATTGAAAAGTGAAACTATGAGCATTCGTGAAGAGGTGGAAAAAGAGAGAAGTATGCTGCAGCTGGCTGAGATTTGGCGCGAAGAACGTGTGCGGATGAAGCTCGTTGATGCAAAATTAGCTCTTGAACATAAATTTTGTCAGATGAATAAGTTGGTAGCAGAACTTGAATCTTTCTTAAGGTCGAGTGCTGCAACTCTGGATGTGATGGCATCAAGAAAAGCTGAATTAATCAGACAGGCAGTCAAATCAATCAGTGTTGAAGATTGCAAGGAATTCGATTACCTGCTCCAAAACAAAAGAGAGATGGAACCATTGGTTAATTATAGTCTCATTTATGATGTTTCTAACTGCCACAGTGCGAGTCCTGAGGTAAATGTTTTTGATTTCAATAATGACAACTTGCCAAAGCTTTCAAATGGGTACGTTACTTGTGACAATGGTTCAGAAGAAGATTTCAAAGTTTGGGTATCCCTGAGACATACTCAGGATGCAGGTTCTAGATGTTTCATTGAAGGAAGTGACCACTCGACTAACGCTGTGACCCGAGGCAGAATAATGTGTCATGAGAATGCTGGTCACCACTCTCCGAATACAGATATCAGTGATTCGTACTCAGTCACAGAAGAATACCTGAGGCAGAAATCAAGTCCTGTATCTCAACTGAGATCATTAACGAGTAACGGCGAATGCTGCAAGATAATGTCAGACAAGGGCAGCAATGCAAGGCTTTCAAATGGAGCAATTTGCAGTGCCAGCACAACATCTTCGGGTAGAAAGTTGGTAGACTCGGGAAACCCACACATAACTAGAGGGATGAAAGGTTCCATCGAATGGCCACGAGTCACCCGAAAGAACAATATGAAAGGTAAGTTTCTGAAAGCCATGATTGAGAGCCAGAAAATTCATTTGCGCAAAGTTCTTAAGTAGATTAGTGAGTCACATGAACCATTTCCAAAATTTTGTTGTTTGAGAAAATAGAATCGGGGTAAGAATGTGCTGGAATTCATTCTCATGAACACACTTCCTGCATATAGCTGCACTGTATAATTTGGTTAGTGTATGATTACACATATTTTGAGCAATATATAAATTATTTTAAGAAGTAGCTCAGTCATTTTCATTTCTCCTTGTTTCTCCCTATGAACAACAGTTTGATGAAGAATGACAAGGAAAACACATTCTTCATCCAGTTCTCCTTGACTAATTTGGGCAGATAGATGGAAGCCTCAAAGATAAAATTAAAATAATTAACATTTAAAAAAAGGAGAGAAAATTCATCCAGATCCTATTTTCTCTTTTTTGGTTTTTTAAAAAAGCAGAGAAAAATATTTTACATTATGGAAGTGAAATTGGCAAGGTAGAATCGAAAGGGGTATCCAATCATGAACCATAAATGTTGGAGTGACGGATTAACATGTTTTGGTGGATCAGAATTTGTAGTATGCTTAAAAGCTATTAAAAGAAATAGATTTCCATTATTACCCATCATTCTGTTGGCCAGCAAATGATAAATCATGTTTTCAAATTAAAAAGCAAAATGATGTGGTGATTTTAACGAGTGGATGAAGGACAAGAACATGAGCGAAAAGAAGTTGATAAATCAAGCATGATCAAGACATGTAGCTAATTCATGTTGGGCATCACGTCAATTCAGACGGGCAAACACTACAGTGTAAGTTACTTTAATATATATACATATTTAGTAGATTTTTGAAGTTTACTCAATTAAATTTAATGGCTAACACAAAAATTAGAACTTTTTTATTCAAGTAATATATTAAATATTCTAACTTAGATACATGCCAAAAATAATTATAAATCTCCAAATATCTCATGTTTTATTTGAAATATATCAAAATATATGTAAAAATCAAGTTAGAAAAATAATTTTACTTACTTTAAACAGCTTGATTTGATGAAAAATAATTTCAAAACTATAAAACCTCCACAGATTGCACCACCTTAGCAAGGAAGAAGCCTTGACCGAATTTTAGAGGGGAAGAAAGCTTGGTTCTTCAATTTTTAACACATTTAATCGTTCATCTGATCTCATTATATCAAGAAACTATATATAACAAACTCAATCATAATATTAAAAACTTATTTTAATTTATCTCATCATATTAGATATAGATGACAAAACACTTTTTCACCAAAAACTTATATGACCAAGTTCGACGTGGTTTTATTTCTTTTTTATTTCAATCAAATATAAGCAAATCAACATATCTTGTATCACCTAATCCAGTACCTGTTAATGATATTATTCGCTTTAGTCTAATTTTTAGAATATCACTATTTTATTTTTGATAACGGGTCTAAACTCATCTTAAAAAATTTTATTAACATATTGGCTCCAACTTCACATATATAGACTAAAAATTTTCTCTCCCATTTTAATGTAAGACTCTCTTTTGCCTCCTTAATTATTCTAAATCCTGTTATGAGTTACTCTTTTCTTGATCATTTTCACACTGACTCTACTCCCAATCCTCTAAGACCTAGATATTATAAGACCACTAACTTTTGCTTGGCTCAACCTTATATTAGAGAAGACTTAGCTCTGATTTCATATTATAATACTTGGTCTAACACTTATCAACAATATTGTCTACTCTAATCTAACTCTTAGAATCTCACAGTTTTATTCTTGATAATGAGCTCAAACTAATCTTAAAATACTTCGTTGACATATTGATTCTAACTTCACATATATAAATTAGGAACTTACTTTCTTATTTTGATGTAAGACTCATTTTTGTCCCCTCAATCATCCTGATGCTTATCAAGAGTTATTTTTTATTCAAACATTCTCGCCCTATTGCCACATTCTACCTTCTAGAATTAGGATGTTTCATATCTATCTTAATCTTATTATGCTTTGATACCATTTGAAAGATTATAAATTAGATACATACCAAAAATAATTGTAAATCTCCAAGTATCACATTCTTTATTTGAATATATATCAAAATATAAGTAAAAATAAAATTAGAAAAAGAATTTTACCTACTTCAAGCATTTTGATTTGATGAAGAATAATTTCAAACCTATGAAACCTCTACAAATTGCACTGCCTTAGCAAGAAAGAAGCTTTGGTAAAATTTTGAAAAGGGGGAAAGCTTGGTTCATCAATTTTTGATCTTATACCTAATTAAAAACTTTACCATTAAGCAAACAATTTGACTTTATATATAATTGAACAATTTTATAATAATTGAATTTTACAAAGATGTCTTAAATAAATATTTTATTCATGATTTAGTCATTAGACTTAATGACCTTATAATAATTTATATTATCAAAAATTATATAATTTATATTAAATTATATTTAAGTATATAATAAAATTATTTAATACTTTAACAAATTAATAATATACATATAACACTTCTATCTATCTATCTATCTATCTATCTAGTGTTTATATTATTCGAAAACATGTTATCTTTCTAAAGATAATATTTTCTCTATGTATAACTTTTTAAATGCTTAAAATTATTAATGTGACCATATAAATTTATTATAAGTTAGTCGTGAGTTAGTTTTGAACTTTTGCAAATTCAATGATTATGAGTAACTCTAGCAAAGTGTTATAATTCTTAAATTATGATTTAAAAAAAATTCACTGAACTCTTACACTAATCTATATAATTATGTAAATTATATCCTTTTATTATTCAATCATAATAAAGTAAAGATTTTTAAAATGTTAAAACTCTAAACTTGATATATTTGTAAATCGTAGATCAATATGTCCTAAACTCGCCATTGCAAAATTTTTTTCATATGACATTAAAGTACTTTGATGAAAGACTTTACTTTTAAATATTTATTGATGTCCATCTAAGAAATCGAATCCAAATAGAGTCAGCAACAACTACCATTCTAATTAATTAAGCCTATGAATATCATCTTAACCTTTGTCCAAATTTTTATGTGAAAAATAAATAATAAAATCAGCTTTATTATAGAGGACGTGGTTAGTCTTATTCTTATACACTATATAAATTATGTGCATATATACAAAATTTGACTATGATTTCTGAGATCAAAATATTACATTGTACACTAATATAATTTTATAATAAATTATTGATTATATACTTATCATATAATTTATCATTATTTAGTCATATTCAAAATATTATTTAGTCATATTCAAAAAATAGTTCTTTAATTATTAACACATACTAATACCCTTATGACAAACTCTTATTATCACCTACACTAATATTAACTCATAATATTTACATAAAATATTCGTATGTTTACTAACCGATATTTTTGTTTAATCAATGCCACTTAAGGAAGGAACATCTTTAATATTTTATTTAACGATTAAATAAATTATTGAAATAATTCATATAGATATTGTATTTAATTTTATGATATAATAAAAAAAGTATATAAACAAAAAAAACTTTCTTTTATTATTAATAAAAAATAGTATAAAATCATAAATTTTGAAATTGATATCACCATTAACTTTTATGATATATAATAATAAAAAATTCGCTGTACTCATGTTTAAATTTGTTTTAGAATAAAGTACTGTTTATTTGAAATTGTAACAGCTGCAAAGTCGAATTTAAAAAGGTTAAATGTTAAAGAAATAGTATTATTAAATATTTTTTTTTAATTTATTTACAAAATTAAGTGTAAACCAATAATTCTAAATATCTTTTATATATAATTGTTGCAATGTGGTAGGACTCTTGTAATAGACTCACCAAATCAATCAAAAAACAGTACTTTATTCTATTGATTATTTCAATTATAGAAATAAAAATATTATATTTTTATTTAGAAGACATATAAAAATGTAAGAACTTAAATGTTGTAAGAAAATCAATCATTCCCCCAACTTTTGTCCGACTGAGCAAATCAATAGTGGTATAAAATCATCATGATTGCATTTGAAAGTATAACCCCACAATTGATCAACAACCAAGAAACAGTTATCTCCACCACCAAATTCAAAAGTTCAGAAATCGTATTGTGCAAGTGGGGAAAGAAGCACGGGTGTAGTCGGATGATTACATTTTGGGGGCATTCGTAATGGTTATGGATTGAAATTTCTTGAAGTGCATTTAGGCTGGTGTAGTCTCGATTTTATTCGACCGTTTAATACCGTCGGTCAGTAGGATCGAGTCGGGCGTCTGTTGGTTAAGGATTTGGATCCCGTCCTAGTGACATTGCTCTAAGGACAGTCGAGGGCCCGGGTCCCCTTGGCGGGGCGTTAGTTGGCGGTCGAAGTTTCCGAGTTTAAAAAAAAAAAAAAGAGAAGTGGGGAAAGAACTATTTCATCAGAAACATCATTGCAAAGACGAAGATGAGATAGATGGATCGATGGATAGCTACATACTGTAATAATGAACTGAAAATACAGTAACAGCTAATTAAATCGCAGATATTGAATGTGACGTCGCACCAATCGAAAGAAGTTTTCAAGACTTTTGTAAACGCTATCTAGCTAAGAAAATGATTACGAGAAAAACTAATGAAAATAATGAAATGGGAGAGCTTCAGTGTTTGCAAAAGTCCGCCTTTTTGAGAATACAAATTTGTGCAAGGAAAGTAATATCTTCTGTGTGTGTGAGCTGGTGCTCCTGCTCCTGCTCCTGCTTTGATGCTATTATGAAAGTAAATTTTTGCTTATGGAAATCTTCATTAATCCAGGTTGTAAGCATAGAGTATTATGAATGATTAAATACATTTACAAATAGATAATTACCTCAATCAATCAAACAAGGTTCTCTGACAATTCATTAATTCAGTTTCATGTAGTGAGCTACCTGGTAGTGAGATGCGGCTATATGGGTCGAGTAATAAACCAGCAGAATATTACCTCCTCTTCATTTCGGAAGGCCAAGATTGTTGATGATTATTAATTCTGGAATAAATTATGGAAACCAGGAATCTTAAAACTTATACGCAGAGAGAATCAAATCATATAATTAATAGGATTCAGTTTTAGTTTAATATATTAATTGGAAGGGAAGACAGCAGCGTCATACACTGTTGTTTTTCTAAGAAATCGATCGACCCGCCTTTTTCTTTCTGTCTTTTATTAATTTATTTCAAATTTTTCTTCTTCAATAATAATATAACTTGGGATGTAACATTTTTTTTTAAATAGTAATATTCAAAAATATTTAATAAATCAAAATTTACTAGCACCCCACACATCAAACTCAGATCGGTTGATTGGCATTAAATTAATGTGTTCAGCATAAATAAAACTCTTTCTACCATCAAATATAAGACAAATTTTAATAATATGAATGCAAGAGATGGAGTCTTATTTCAGTATAGTCATTATGCCATACATTACAAGATTCATTGAAAAAAAGATCTCTCGCTCTAACGGAGTCTGTATGGCCAATGAATACGGGACTGTCAACTCTAATATCATATTAAAGACATCGTTTGATCCAAGAGTTGTTTTAATAGTATGCACGATTGCATGAAAGCAGCAGAGATTAATAGAAACTATAAAAACTGGAATCCCTTCAAGTACAACCATGCATTGGGTTCATCACATGTGATAAGCATGCTGAATGGAATAATCGTCCTGAAAATACGTACACGAACATCTATTCTGAACATATACAATATTTATGGTATCTATTCTACTTCTACTTCTACTTCTGCATCAGAAAAATATTGTATCCATTCTACTTCTACATCAGAAAAAATACTCTCTCCTTAGAATATATAATCAATCAAATCAATCTGTTGGTTTTGGCAGCATCAATCCCGGAGGTTGATGAGACGTTGTCACATTACAAAAGATAAGAAATCCAGGGCCCCGATTTACGTTCATATTAGTTCAGGATATGAAAGCAACAATTCCAAATGCTGATAGATGGCGATGGCTCATTTCTTCATTATATAACAAAAGATGAAAAAATAATGATGGACAATATTATAGTCATTATCAATAGTTATTCACTGTTGTGAAGTAGTTAAATATAGATTTTCAATTTTCGTCTATATAATTCAATAATACTTGGATTGACGGAACGATAACAAAGGCCAATTCTGGTCTTTTGTGGGGCTAGGTAACATAATTGCTTCTATTTTTTGGTGGGCTTTAAATATTTTAGTATATTTATATTTATTTAATAAAATTTTATTATGTAAATTATAATTTTGTCAGATGAAAGCGGGGAAAATTTATAAAAACAGGTAGACCAATTTGTTCAATTAAAAACAGTTACAGAAGATGGGGACTTAATTGTTATAACTTTAAAAATCTTTAACTAAAGTGTAAAATATACTAAATTGGAGGTTTGAATGTTATCATCCTATAGCAATGATTCATATGGGACGTGAGTTTCACGCAAATTAAACTGCACGTGGGCCTTATTTTCCTTTAGAAACCATAGCCATTTGCTGGATCGTCTGAAGGAAGAATCTCCATTGATTGGTTGTCCTTCCTGAAACTGACAACTCTAAACCTGTCACTACCGGACAAAACCTCCAACTATTAAACAAAACTCTTATTTATTTTATTTCTTAATTCTTACTCCCTTCTTGAAATAAAACCCATGAAAAAAATTTCTATTTGGTTCATTCTAGTACAATTATTACCAAAACCTTGATTTTGTAGATCTTATTCAACATTAAACAAAGGAAAAAACAGCTTTCAGGTAAAGATTTGATTATGATACATGGATTCAGATTAAGTTTAAGTCATAAAAATATAACAGTCTTGTATCATTATCAGCAATTACATTTGTGGCAGTTGAGATTCTGTTTCTGTTTGAAGAAAATGACAAAAAACCTTGTCTTCGACTGAAACACAACAACTCTCTCTTTCTTGAACTTCTCTCAACTTGCATATTCTTTGACATTTGTCAATGATTTTAATAATAAGGACACAAGTCCTGGGTTACATAAAGTTGAGGACTTATTGGAAGTTTTTAGGGAGCCAGAGAAATTTCACAAAAATTTAACTTTTAAATTAATTAATTAATATTAAATATCCTTGTACTCCTATATTATTGGATGATTTTCATTTTTCTTTTTCTTTTTTGTGGGGTATTTTTTATTTTATTATATAGCCGCAATGGATGCAACTTTGCAAAGATCCAATTTGGGTTTGCCTCATTCCATTTCCATGTCACATGGACATGTCAATTTGAACGTGCCGTTTTCAACAAAATATTAAACGAGTAGACGATGCCTTGTTAGTTTGATTAGAATCATTTTATATAACCATTAATTAATTTATTAAATAATGTGTTATGATATATTTATTTTATTTAACACTGTGCTGTTTTATTTTTATATATACATATATATTTTAAAATTAATTAATATCTTTCATGTTTTTATCGGAAAATTCTGTTGGAACTATCTATCAAGGTTTACTGAGTTAAAAAAAAAAAAAAAAAAAAAAAAAAAAAAAAAAAAAAAAAAAAAAAAAACATTGATCAAGCAATCAAGCTGGGTTACTAGATACAGACCAGCATAGCTGCATAGGATACTCAACTGTAATATGGACAGATCTAATATTAGCTGCAGTGGGTTCAGGGTCCACACCCGTGTGAACCCAACCAGTGATATTAGGTCCAACCATGGTCCGGTCACTGACCATTTGGGTCCCAAAACCTAAGCAATATCTCCCAAGACACATATTTGCCACAATACCGTACACAACGGTATATAAAATTTAATAACATAAATCGTCATTTTTATAATTATAATTGACAGTAATATACCAGAAATTAATAATATATAGATATTAATCCCATATTAAAATAAAAGAGTGTTATTTTTTTTAATTTAACAAAATAATGGATTAATTACGTAGGATTTATCCTCTTGATTGCAAAATATTTTCACGGGAATGGTGATAAGGTTCTTTGCTTAGTTCGTATAGGACAAATCCTAGTAGGTATACATTTTGACACTACCAACTCTATTCTCAACCGTCCAATATGCCCATCAAAAAAAATTCTACTTTACTTTTTGAAATATCCTCGCCCACAAATTAATTTAATCTTAAACCATTAATTAAAAGTTTTGTTAACATCATAAACCATACAACATGTCTTTGTAACAATAAAGTCTTATAAGAAATTAATCTCCTAATGCAGGAAAACGTCTTATTTGAAATTAATCCCGTAATGGTGTCCTAATTTTTTTGAATAAATTCACCCTCATAGCAATAATTAACTGAAAAATGAAAGATTATAATGAAACAATTTCGAAAGAAGGAAGATTTATAGTGTACATTCGTATGTACCATAACCTTGTCTCTCAAACCATTTTATATGCCTAAACCTATCGATAATCCTACTTGGACACGCCATCGAAATGAAGAAGTTGTAGGACCCACATTTGTTGGCGGCATACACGTGTGTGGCAGTAAATATGACGACAGATGTGTGTTGCCAGTGTCGTGGGCCCCGATTGGATGAATTTGACGCAGTCAAACTTTGTGGGTCCTACATTCGAAGGGGGAATATAAATGCGACGTGGATATATCTAATTTTAATTTTTACTCTCGAGTCTTGTCCAGATCATCAGCATCTTTTATTTTATTTTATTTTGTTTATTTATTTTTACAGTTTCATGCACTTCTTGTCGTCTTCCACTCAAGCCATATTTTAATATCTTTTAATAATGAAATTCAGACAAAATGAAGTCCAAATTCACATGAAATGAAGTGGAAAGTTGAAACAACTACTATATATACATGCCCACCACAACCAAAACACAAACTATGTTCTTTTGTTATGAGCTCAGTAATGAACTCATAATAATTCTTACCAGCAATTGTTTCTTCATTTTGAAACTTATTATTATTGTTCTTCTGCTATTTAAGTTTTTGGCTTTTAGAATGCTATATGGCAAACCGTCGGAAATTGACGATCAGCAGAAGCGACCGCTATTGGGGAAGTTACGGTTTCGACAACGGCCAAGAGACAAACGGTGGCGCCGACGCATCAGAACTTGGAGAAGAAGATGTCTGGTCGACGGTTGATGACATGGCAGACAAAAACGATGAGACAGATGTCAGTAATTCACGAAATGAATGGAGTCGACACGCTGGAAGGGGTGAGATTAACGGGGGAATTTCCACTAGGAGCTGCCACCGAAACCCTCAAGATGACCGCCACGTGGGTGGACTGTCGTTGGCATCTGAGGAATCTGGGAACGCGACGTCTCCTAGGATCGTACATCAGTTCAGGGGGAATGACAGAATGGCAGCATCTCCACGCTGGCATGACATGGCCATGTCAGCACCTGTGAACGTTCCTAGTTGGAGCAAGATTTATAGGGTTGACTCGGTCGAATCAATGCACTCAGACGATGACCGTGACATGGAAATGATTCCTCCACACGAGTACTTGGCACGTGAGTACGCTCGAAGCAAAAAAGCAGGAGGGGCTTCAGTTTTTGAAGGCGTGGGTCGCACGCTCAAGGGCCGAGACCTGCGGCGCGTGAGAGATGCAGTGTGGAGCCATACCGGATACGATGGTTGAAAAAACGTATGATGAATCATTATTATTAATTACAATATATAAACAATATTTTTGTGGAGCAATGATTCGGTTGAGTCAACTCACTTTAAAACCCAATTGACTCATCAGGGAGTGAGCTCAAATTCCTAGCCAGATGTAAATGGAATCGGCAACGGAAAAGAGAAAGAGAGTTTTTGTGGGTAAATTTAGAAGACCAATGAACATGAGAATCAAATCATGAAGTACAAAAAGGAGAAGAAGAAATTGGATTGAATGAGTTTATGAACGGAATATAATAAATAAATTAAAGATTGATTCTGTAAAATGTTGAGACAATCAATAATAATTGTAGGGTGGAGGGGGAGGGGACCAAACTGAGAAGAAAAAATAAAAACAATTGCTTTGATGGATGGATGGAGATGGGGTCACCAAAACATTTGGTACAGATTGATAAAGTCAATATTATTTAACAGTAAAATAATAGAAGAAAGAAGGGGAATATGTAGTGATTGATGAAACAAATAGGGGAGTTTCGTGTTCATAATGATGAATCATTTATTAAAAAAAAGAAAAAAGAGGAGGAGGACTTGAGACTTTCTATTGTGCTCAAAACTCGTATGGTTTTTAGCCATTTGTTTTTTCTTTTAATTTACTTATTAATATATTTGTCATTCACCTTTTCATTTTGTGCTATGAATATATGGTATATGATTTTTTTAAATATTTTTGTGGACCCATTTGATCATCAAATTTGTACTCTAATATGCGAATTCGATGATTAATTCGTGATGTTGATATGATTTATTATAGAAAGAGAATTAACTATGTGATGTAAGAGATTGAAATTTTGAATTTTGATTTTAGCAAATTATTACAGAAGCAACGATTGAAAATTTATTTCCCCGTTAATTTATTATAAGATGCATCATGTGCGCATAGGATACTCCAGTGTAATAATGATACGTCCAATGTTGGCTGCAGTGGGTTCAGGGTCCACACCCTTTCAAACCCAACCAGTGAAATTGGATCCATCCGAGGTCCTAACCATTATCTACCTTTCTAAGCCTAGCCTAGCTGCTGCTTAACACCATCCACTCTTTGTCATTTTTTGTACAATTACCACAACAAAGACAACTTGAAAGCGCATATTTGCTATATAAAATTTATTAACACAAACATCAAACATTATACTAAGAAAAACGTTCCTCTATGATTATAATTGACATAATATATATATATATATATATATAGTATGAGTAATTTTATTCATCCTGAAAAAGCATTTTAAATAAAGTGATATACATTAATTAGATAATAATAAAAAATATAATAAATAATTATAAAAATTTATTATTTAATAATATTATTCGAGTTTTATTTTGAAATAAAAAAAAATTATGATAAATAATTAGATAAGGTTCTATGTTCAGTTTATATTGGACAAGTACTAACTAGTAGGTCCTACATTTTGACCCTACCAACTCTATTTGCTTTAGGCCCATCAAATTGGTACCAATCAACTGATAATACTTGCAATACCGGCAGATATGTACATCTCAAGTCTATTAGTATTGATGGTTCAAACTATTGAAAGTGAGTGATGGGATTGGATTGGCAGAACCCATCTTGAGAATGATGATACGTGTGTTGCCGACGTGGATTGCTGGATCTTGATTGATTGCATTAGACAGTTAAATTACGTTGACGTTGATTCTACATTGGAGGAGAGAATGTAAATTTAACGTGAATGTAATGAACCTTTTATTCTTCACTCTTTGAACTTGTTCAAATCGTTAATCAGTTGAACATAACACATGAAAAATAGTAGACAATTACATTTTCAGTTTTTTTTTTTTTATTATTATTATTATTTGACAGAAATATATTTTTTATTAAGCAATGAATCAATAGAGTAAACTTAGTCAAAAATCTAATAGATTCAATAATGAGTGGGCTCAAATTACCAGCTATACTTAGTTTCTTTTTTTGTTAAACCCACTCCACTTTTATCCTCAATTAAAATTCTAGTAAACTTGAAACAGAATGTTGTTAAACTACCATAACATACCCGTGGATGCCTAGTTGAACTGAGCAAAATGGATGGTATTGAAGAAAAGAGCCTTGATGCGTGTAATTCAAAGACAAATGAAAGCCAGAATCAAATCAAGAAATACGATAATGAAAAGAAAGATTGGGTTAAGGGAGTGAGTGAAGGGAAGGGGAGTTGATGGATGGAATAATAAATAAATTAAAGATTCTGTAAAATTTTGAGACAATCGATCAATTTTTTGAGGTTGGGGGAAAAAACAATTGCTTTTGATGGAAGGTGATGGGGTCACAAAAAACCAGTTTCACAATGAACAAAGCCAAGACTACAATACTTAATAAAATATAAAAAATTAGGAATTTGTAGTGATTGATGAAACAATATAGGAGGAGGTTTGGGTTCATTCTGATAAATCATTTATTTGCGGACTTGAAAATTTCTAATGTGCTTACAATTCACAGAGGTTTTTCGGCCATTGGCTGGTTTTCTTTTATTTTTCTTCTTATTATTTCTTGTCATCCCCCATTTCACATTGTGGTATGAACAAACTCTATATGATTTTTTTTTTTAATGTTTTGTGGACCCATTTGATCATCATAATCAGCAAAATTGTAATCTCGTATTCGAATTTATTGATTGACTTGGGATGTTAATATGATGTATAAAAAGAAAAATTGTGAGACGCATTGTATGTCAAAGGAGTTGGCCCATCTAATGGCCCATTAATTGGCCTTCGTTTAAAAAGGCTTGCTTTCATTTGGGTCAATCCAACATGGTCCATTGAGTCCATATGCGCAAAAAAATTTGGATTTTTTTGGGTGATGATATTACCATTTCATTTTTTTTTTTTATAACGATGTTATATTTTTTATATTTTATTTTATTTTTATATATTTATTAATTATAATAATTAATGATCAAACCTGTATAAAATTAAAATTTCATGACCACACTTATGATTGATTAGTAAACATCCCAAATGTAAACATCACAACAAGAAGATAGATAAGATTAAAGATTATAAGATAGAGATAGTCCTAACTGAAAATGAGTTGAATTTGACTGCTAAAAACTAACAATTATTAAAAAAAGTCATTTGATTTTGATTGCTAAAATTATGTATTTTTTAAAATATTTCACAGCTCATGCATGACCAAACTTCAAGCATAGATTGAGGCCACGATTGCTGCAATAACGTTACAAAACAGACAAAGTGGGTGTAATTTGTAAATGTATTGCGAGAATATATAAATGTTTGACCATAAATTTGCAAAAATTATTATGTATATTTGCCGACTTGACGCATATTCACTTTTTTGTTAGACAAAAACATAGCCTATTACAAGAAAATTACAATAAAAATCATATTTTTTCTCATTACTTAATGAGAAAAATGAAACCTTTTTATGGCAATATATATATATATTTTTTACTTTTCAATTATTATCTTACTCTATATTAACCATATATGTGCTAATTTTGCGTGAGTATTCTTATTTTAAACATTATTAAAAATAATAGATTTTTTTTTTTTAAATAAAATGCATAAAATACAAATGAAAAATATCGGTAGATCACTTTCTCTTGCTAGTGGTGATTTTTTTTTTTTTTTTTTTTAAAAGAATCATCATAATAAGAGGTGAGACTTTCTCTCGGAATTTGATTTGGTTTTTTGCCTATATACCCCCAAAGTCTATGTTTGTATGTCCGCATTCAACTTTCCCATCTTTCTCTTTCTATTAAAGCTAACATTTTGTCCATCAGATTCACACTGGAAAAAAGAATCTGAGAAACCCAATTCTCCGGCTTAAATTCCTTCTGCAAATTCGATCTTTCTATTAATCTCTACTTATCTCACAATGGGTTGCTGTGGCAGCAAACAAAGTGTTCCGCCATCAGATATTAATGGCTACCGATCAGTCCCCAATCATTCAAGCCATCAAACTGGAGTTTCGGGACAAACCCATCAGAGTTATCAACAACAGCAACATGTTCAACCTCCAAAAATGTCTGTTCCTCAAGCTCATACCGTCCCACAAGCAAGGCAATCGCCGCAGCCAATGAAATCTGCAGCAACAAGCACAAGAGCAGTGCAAAAACCAGACACAGTTCTGGGAAAGCCTTTTGAAGATATCAAACAATTCTACACGTTAGGCAAAGAACTTGGTAGAGGGCAATTTGGGATCACTTATTTGTGTACTGAGAATTCTACAGGCCACACTTATGCCTGCAAGTCGATACTGAAGAGAAAACTTGTGAACAAACAAGACAGAGAAGATGTAAAGAAAGAAGTAAACATAATGCAACACTTGTCTGGTCAACAGAACATAGTTGAATTCAGGGGAGCTTTTGAGGACAGACAATCGGTGCATCTTGTAATGGAGTTGTGTACCGGTGGTGAGCTTTTTGATAAAATCATTGCTCAGGGACATTATACTGAGAAAGCGGCTGCTGCTCTTTGTAGGGCTATAGTGAATGTGGTGCACCATTGCCACTTTATGGGAGTTATGCATCGTGATCTGAAGCCTGAGAATTTCTTGTTATCCAGTAAAGACGAGAGTGCTATGTTGAAGGCAACTGATTTTGGACTGTCTGTGTTCATTGATGAAGGTGATCATTTTAATCATCTGTTAAATTTTCAGTGATAATTTTTAATATTTCTGGGTTCAGCTTTGAATTTGTATGGTTTATAACATGTTTACAAACTTGACAGTCGTTATATCATTTCAAGAATTGATTTAATTCATGTGAAATTGCAAAATCGGTTGGATTCTATGATATTTAACTCCATGCATTTTGTGGGGAAGAAAAGATGTATATTAAAACAATGAACTGTCTTGAATAAGAAAACTACTATATTTATTAAAACAATAAGCTGTCTTGAATAAGAAAGCTATTATCGTCAAATTTTAGTCCCTGATGTGCAAATCTATCGACACCCAACAAATTTGGGAATTATCTCCCGCTGATTGGACTTGTGGAATTGTTATTTTGATAATTTGATCTTATAGACTTCTGTTTTCCTCTGTGCAACATCTTTGATCTGTATAGTTTTGATTATTTCAATTCAACCGTGGAATCTTACATTTTATGTGCACTCTAGCGGTAAAATTAATCAGCTTTTCTGAATGCTTATTTCAGGGAAAGTGTACCGTGACATAGTAGGCAGTGCTTACTATGTTGCTCCTGAAGTATTGCGACGTGGTTACGGAAAGGAGATAGATGTATGGAGTGCAGGTGTTATTCTGTATATTCTACTAAGTGGTGTTCCTCCATTTTGGGCTGGTAAAGAGATATGTTTCTGCTTTAATGTTGGGTGTTTTTTATTCTGTTATACGCTCCTCTCATTGATATGTTTTGTAGTTTATGTACAGTAATATAATTTTGTCTTTTCATTTACAGAAACTGAGAAGGGAATATTTGATTCCATTTTGAAAGGAGAGATTGACTTTCAAAGTGAACCGTGGCCGTCAATATCAGATAGTGCCAAAGACCTAGTCCGGAAAATGCTGTCACAAGACCCTAGAAAAAGAATTACTTCTGCACAAGTACTTGGTAATGAACCTTATTTTTCTTACCTCCACCAAAAATGATACTTAAAGCTCTAGAGATATTCCTAGTACTAATGTTTTAGGTCCATTTACGTCAAGAACTGGTTCGTAGTATCTTTTCTTTTATGATTGCCATTTCCCCTGTTAGTTGATCCTAATCACATAGCTTTTGAAGTATAATAGAAATTAATTCTTTTTTATTGTAGCAATTTAATGTTAAAGTTTGAAATTTGCACTTTTAAGGCTGCTTAGAGCATGAGCGACCAAATTGCCAGTGGGACACTTGGTATTTTAGTCATTAATCTATCAATCAACCTATGTTTTTGATCTTGTTTCTATTTTTGTTTTTCTCATATTATATTTGTGTAAGGCTTCTGTGCTTCTGGCTGAAGTATTGTTTATCTGCATGGACAGAGCATCCGTGGATTAGAGAAGGTGGAGAAGCCTCAGACAAGCCAATAGACAGTGCTGTTCTCTCTAGAATGAAGCAATTCAGGGCAATGAACAAGCTCAAAAAGCTTGCATTGAAGGTAAATTATAGAATCGTACTGATATTGCTATCTTAACATTGTAATAAGTTTCCCCTTAAACTTCTCTGCAATTGTCAGTGTGTTTCTGCCAATGTGATATAAACCTCTAATTTGATTCTTTTTATGAAACAAAATCTGAGAAATTGTATGTTAGAGTTATTTTATTGGTGAGAAATTGTATGTTAGAGTTATTTTATTGGTAATCTTCTCAGTAAATAGGAATCAGGGGTGGATGAATCATGGTTCCTTTGTGACGTCATTCAGCAAAGAAATTTCGAATTGGCATTCCAGGGGGAATTTCCTTCCTATGCATGTAGTAATGGACCACTGCTGCAGCCCCCAATTGCTTGTCTAACAGTGTTGCTGCTGGTCATTAACTCATCATCACCGTTGCTACCAACCCAACAGCACTGCCATCACCTCTCTCATACTACCAGCCTTTCAATACCGTCACATATGACAACCTGCCTGCTCTATCCTTCATTTAATAACATTAGTGCATGTTAAAATTTGCTCAGGTCATTGCAGAAACTCTGTCCGAAGAAGAAATTAAAGGTCTTAAAGTAATGTTTGCGAACATGGATACTGATAACAGTGGCACAATCACTTATGAAGAACTGAAGACAGGTCTATCTCGGCTTGGGTCAAAACTCTCTGAAGCAGAAGTCAGACAACTAATGGAAGCTGTAAGTAATTGAAGGTCCCTATCACAGCTCAATTTATTGTCCGCTGATAATGCTTTGTATCTCATACTCAACTGCATTCTTGTTATCACTATACAATGAATTCCAGGCTGATGTAGATGGGAATGGAACAATTGACTACATTGAATTTATTTCTGCTACGATGCATAGATACAGACTGGAAAAAGATGAGCACCTTTATAAAGCATTTCAACATTTTGATAAAGATAATAGTGGGTGAGTTCTCAGTTTCCCTGTATCCATAATAATAGCCATATTACCATTGATATCATACTACATTTCTTTCATTTCATCGAGTTTCCACTTATAACTCCACGGGGCATATAATTCTCTTTTATTTCTGTTCTATTTTTTTCCTTTTAAATTTGAATTACTGGTGAGATGTATGTCCAAGCAAACTTCAGCAACTCATTTTATTACTGCTATATCAATTCTGTATTATTTTTCACTTCATGCTAAGGGTCACTGATGTCAGTGATATGGTGAGAGTTAAATCATGCATGTTTCCAGTTTCAAATCTGTACATTTTGTGGGGCAAATTTGATCTGTAGTTAAACTAATGAATCGGGAAATTCTGGCTAAGCTATTCCTTCATAGGGTTTAGAATGTTATGCAAATGTGTTATAGATGACTAATTAAATGATCCATGTGATTGCAAACCTTCTCACAGATATATTACGAGAGATGAGTTGGAAACAGCAATGAAGGAATACGGAATCGGAGATGAAGCCAGCATCAAGGAAATAATTTCTGAGGTTGATACTGATAATGTAAGTTTCTCTGCTTCATAATTTCAAACTGTCATTTGAAACATTATTGGTTCTGATGTCATTTGAACTAATAGGATGGAAGGATTAATTATGAGGAGTTCTGCACAATGATGAGAAGTGGGCCGCAACCTCCGGCAAGGCTCATTTAATTCAATCAGTTGGATCCAAACGCTCAATACGCTGATATGTGTTTTCAGACAAGTGAGCTACTTGATTAACACTGCCTGTCATAATCACAAAAGTCATCCCACTTAGATTCCTTTGCCATCTTGAATTTCCAAATTTGCCACTTATAACTCCAAGGCTATCGTTTAGTTCCATTTGTCGTTACGTAGTATTTGTGCATATCTATCATCTACTTTCTGAATAATTCTTTAGTCTGTTCTAATTTCTTGGTTCTTCGATCTTTAATTTTTTCCCTTTCGACCTCTTTTGATAACTTGTGCTAAATTATCTGGGAAAGAGTTATGCGTTCCGTGTGGTAGACACAGTAGATTGGATTGCTGATCTCCTTGTCAATGAACCTGATTATTGCGATTGCTCAAAGACTGCTTTATTCTTCTTTACTTTTTACAGATTACCTCAGTGGTAATTTAATTTTCAAGTGGCACGTTTCCACGTTTTACCTTCTTTTCTTGGCTTGGATTATGTTAATCTCTCTACCTGTGGTAAGAACAGCAGTGAAGATCTTACAGATACTAATTACTCAACATATTATTGTTTATTGCAAAACCAGATAAGAATAGTAACAGAAATATGTGCTCATTAAAGACGGGGTTATTGAAATAACTTGTTTACCATTTCTATATTCATTTTCCCTCTTCCCTCTGAAGGAAAAATTGACGGATAAGTTGAAAACTAGGGACCTGTAAGAAAAAATTTCGTGACTGTGAATCAGACCTGCACCTCAAAGAGCGCAATCCATAAGAAAACAAAAAATATTTCCTACGCCCAACTTGCAATTCTTTGCCTACAGGCATCAATTAAATATTTCTTGCACATAAATAAATTAGAAAATAGAAAAGCCAGTAATCAACGAGTTGTGTGTACTTGTTGCAGAATACTTTTACCTTTAACCAGCACTATTTCCAAGAAACCTCATGAAGAATTTATAAACTAACCTTTTATGTTCCCTTTGCATTTCTTCCGGCTCTGCAATGTAAAAGACAGCTTGCCCACGTCACGAAATCCTAAAACAGGACACAAAGAAAGGCTGAAATTGTATCTTCATTCCTCAATAACTTAAAAAATTAGGGTTGCCTATTTGGGTTATGATTTTTTAAGAATCGAAAGATTGAATCCAAGGTTTGTTTCATATTCTTCTCACACAAATTGCATTAGCGACAAGCATTGAAGTTTTCTTTCCACGTGAGGTTGTACATCTGTAGCCCATTTCTGCATATTGCATATTTATATAAAAATGCACGTGCGCACACATTTTCTTTATGCCAGGGAAAAGCCAAAAGCTTTCATGAAGTCGATTGTCAATACAGGACAGGACAGATACCAAACTTTCTATTTGTTTATTCTCAGTGAGTGATAGTAGTTACAATATTTAAAAATGAAAAGTAATCATAGTGATTAGACACATTTTGCCTCAAGTTTTCTGATTATCAAGCACAAACCCTATCTGGAAGCCCTCTAAAAGTTCTACTTCACTGTAACAAGGGAATCAGTCATTTTAATATCAGGACTTTTGTAACATTTTTAATTAAAAAAATGAGAACATTGAAGTTATTGCAGCACTGAAAACATATTCAAATGTGAATGAATGTTTGATAAACATTAGCTGTCGAATGAAAATCAATATTTACAAACTAATTGGGCATTTTGATTTAAAGTTAAATAAAAACACGACAATCGCAAAAAATATGTTAAAGAAACAGTATTTTACGGCAAATGAATATGAAAAAACTTGCTTGAGTTTCTGTCCTGCTTGGAGTTAGGTAAGTAAGTATGCTTTAACGTTAATAATGTAATGCTTAAAAATGGGGCACAACAAGAGCATTTACAGAAGAAGACAATGCTGCTATTATTAAATCTTAACGTGTACTGTGTTTTCAATAAATAAAGTGATGGTTTAATCAACTAATTTTCATGTCTAATCTATAAATAACGAGACAAAGACACTACAGCACCAGCTCAGGTGGAGAGCACATATAATGACTTGTATTGGCTAGTCCATTTTTACAGTAGATGCATCTTTCCTTCTGGGTTGATACCAAAAATTGAAAGTTTGAATCCTGTTCACATTGAAAAGACAGAATGGTATACAAAACTAATATCTGAATTTTGTTAATAAAAAGCTTGAGATTCGAATTTTAATTTCAGAAATATTTAATTTATATTTATGTAATAATTTAAAATTAAAATATAAATGATAATATTGAGAATGGGTGAAAAATGCGTTGCTAATATATTAATTAAAAACGAAGGAAAAAGGTTGATCTTGAGTTGAGTGAGAGAGAGAGAGAGGGGCACGTGGTATTGCATGCCTCATTCCTCGCCGTCCTAATTTCCTCTCACTTACAAACACTGCAAACCAAAACCAAAGCCATAAGATTTCTTCCTTCTTCAATCGTCATCACTTTCACAGTCTTCTTCATCAGTCATCACCACTGCTTTGTGTCAAATATTTCCTGTTGTTATTTATTTGTCGAGAACTTCTGCCTCTTCTGTGTGTTTAGCTAAAGTTTTCATATTGCTTCAACATTTTAGAGTTCGATTTATTACACTCATCACACACACTGCTGCTAATTTTTTGTCGCTAAAATAGAAGTCTTAAATCCATTAAACAACACGTTGTATACACAACCAATCCAACTTTGCTTTTTAAATACGATTTTTTTTTCATATGGGCTTTGCCTTCAAGTGAAATACTTAAAATATCTGCTCAGTGTTCTTATTTTATTGATCTTTGAAGCATTCATTGGAGTTTTGATTGGTGGGTATCGTTCATTTGAGCAGTACACACTGTGATTTAATTGAAAGTTTTAGGTTTCGATCAAAAGGGAATTTTGTTTTGTTTCTCCAATGGCGGAGCATCAATCTTGTGCTGGTTTGGTCAATGCTTCTGCATTGTGTGCCATAAGGAAAGAAGTCAAAGGAGACAGTGTTAATGTTATTGCAGAGATTTCAGCTGAGTTACAAGGGGAAAGACAAAAGAATGCTGAACTTTTGGAGAAAATATCATTACTTGAAGCTCAAATACAAGAAAGAGATGATAAGGAGTTTCTTCTAACGGATGGACATGTATGATTGCGCAGCTTATATTTGTGATGTTGCCTACTTTATCGGATTCTTTTTTGTATTTGCAATTGTTTTTTATGGTACTTTGAATTTAATCTCGTTCATTAATAGTCTTGCAGTTCAAGTATCTAAATCTGCCGATAATCTTCACTCATAAGATCAATAACTTGTTATTACTGAAATCGATTGATTACTAATGTTAGAACTTCCTTTCTGCAATATATTGTTCTTGATTAAATTTTCTGAGAACAATTTATATTGGCACCTAAAAGGTGGGTGGTTAATGTTGATGTATGATCCAGTATTTTACATGTTACAGAATAACTTTCACCATTCTTGTTCTGATTTTAGTACCGAGTATCTCGCATTCTGTGGTTGTGGTCTTTGATAAAATGAGCATGATTGAAGACAAACTTACCTCATTCAAGGTTGCATTTTATATCCTAAGAGTAAATTGTGCATGAATTTTATAGAATTCGCCAAAAACTAGATTGCTCTTGTTACAGTAAGTTTGACATGTATTTTACTCGTTAGAATTAGTATGCCTATTGTAATGCATCCAATTAACATTCTTTCTCTTCTCAAATTAATCTTCTTAATGGCTACTTCTCTGCTCTCTCAGGGCAGCTCTCTGAATGTGACAGAAAAGTATATCACGAATTTCAAAAGGCAGAAAATAGAAATAAGTGATAGAATTGAAAATGGATATGTTAAAAAAGTGGAAATGGCATCAAAAGCAGTGTGCCGCATAGATGCAAATTTTGAAGGCCGCTTAGTCAACTGGATGAGCATGGAAGAGACTCAGTTGCTGCATTTTGATGAACCTAAAGACGGCGAATCTGCTGCGGATTGTGATGATACAGATGAAACTGAGGATGAAGATGACGATTGTCTTGAAGATTATGAAACTAACACAGACCTTAAAAGTAGGGAAATTGACGAAAATGTTAGAACTGCTAATGAACTAAAAGAACAGCTTGATGATGAAGGTTTCCATCCAGGAATGCTTCCTTGTCAGGAAAATCTTTTTGGTGCTCAGAGGGAGCCAACAGTCGCAAACTTAAGCCAAAAGAGAGATAGGATGAAAGATTTCAAACCACCTTATACACAAGCAGTTCACGACCAAAGGGATATCAGAAAACCAGTTGAGAAAGGCGTTATAAAGACAGAAGAATGCAAGGTATCAGAAGAGATTCTTATTTCTACAAAGGAGGTTAGTCATCCAGGTTCTGGAAGCATGCCGGTGAATAAAAAGTCTACAAAGGTGCCTTTTTGTCCAAAAGAAGTGAATAGAATACTCGAGTCAGAATTCCTTTCATGGAAAAATGCTCAGTCCCACACCATTAGAAAAATCATAGTCTTTGCATCTCTAGGTATTAGGTATGGATGTGATGATATGTATGAGTTGGACTTCCATCATTTTAGTATTTCGAGGAAGGGGGAACCATATGTGTCACCAAAGAACCCTGGGGTAAGCAACTTTATTCTGCTAAACTTCTTGTTTTTCATCCCCTTGTTATGCAGGTATCACAGTTGATTGAAACTTGAAAGACGTGTTTGTTGCCATAATACATCTTCAACTAGTGTTGAGCATTGCAAAATGCAATACAAATTCACACATCGGCCATAATGAATGCCAATAGATCCTCTTAGAGACCATTATTATGTTTTGAATAACGTAATATTTCAATCACTATTATGAAATTAAAAGTTAAAATTTGCTTTTCATGTATCCTGTGTCTTACTCATAAATTAGACAGCTACTTAATCATTCACTAGCAGGAGCATGTGCTGTATGAGAAGCCGGGAGTGCGGAGGAAGGTTTTCTATCCAAATCGACAGAACCCAACACTTTGCCCTGTTAAAATACTCGAGGAGGAAAATGCTATGCGTCCATCTGATCCTAGCTGCCCTTCATGCTTGTTTTTGTGCATGAAGTATGGTGGAAGAACAAGAAATCTTCCCCAGAATGAGTAAGTTCTATTACAAGTATTGATTTCCAAGGTTTTGATTGTATGACAATTCGTTTCTACTGTGCCATTTTTCGTCTTCTCGGATAATGAAGGCTATACCATCCAAATCAAGCCTTGCAAGTGTTTCTCATAGGCATTCGGAAGTCGATAATTGATTATAATTCGACCATAATTTGCCATTATCTTAGTCTAACCTACAATTTTCTGTATGCTGAATTTTACCAGATATGTCAGGCAACGGATGGGAAGAAACAAGCTGAAATCTTTTGGACCTGTTATGTGCCAAATGGCAATGCTAGTCCATATTCGCAGTGGGAGTTTCTTCTTCAAGGCATTGGGCATCACTCTTTTGTTCATGGCTGGTTTTCCTGATGTCCTTGTTCAAAGCGAAACAAAATACCAAAATCTAGACTTGCTGCAAAAATATTACAGGTATATAATATGCTAAATAATGTGAGACATTTAAACTGATAAAATGCCTGTCGGATTGGACATTATGTAAAGCCTATACCTCATGCAATATGCTAAATGCTTTATTTATTATTATAAGCATGCAGCATACTTGTAAATAGTGGGGCAATAAGTGAAAATTGTAATTTTCTAATTTCTTGCATTATCCTCATCTTGACTTTATAGCATGCAGCGTATCTTATGACTTTACACACAACTTTCCCGTTGCAGGAAAGATGAGGATGCTGAAAGGGAAGAGTTATTTCTTCCACATCAAACAACTTGTGATACTGTAAGACCTTAACTCCTAAAATTATCCGTACTTGGAGTGATTTCTGTTTATAGTTGTTCAGGCATTTAATTTTGCCCTGGTTTAGTAACATATCTTACTTATCTTTCTAATCTCAAAAGCCAACATTGAACTTGGTAGAAATTTTGTTAAAACCGTTTCTCACTTTGCATATTTTTTACTCTTTCAGCATGCGAGTCCGGGTTCTCAGCAGTTGACTGGAAAGACAACTTCAACAAAATCTAAGGTCAGGAAACAATCAAACTCCACAAATAAGCCTAATAACGCGCCTAGATTCTCAGTTCAACAGTCTAAACCTTCAACTGTTGTGCCTCCACCTACCCAGTTTGGTCTGATGGACTATGCCTCTATTCAAGCCAATGGAATGACAGCATTTCAATCCACGCCAGTTAAAACTCGTAAAGATACGCTAGTAATCCCAAACCAAGTTATTAACAATTCCGGCACCAATGTTACCTACCACAATCAAACACCATATCATATGTTTCCACCGCATTCGATAAATACATTCATGCCTATGATATATTGGCCTCCAGCAACTGCATTTCCTCCTGGTCCCTACACAAATGCATATGCTTACCAGTCCTTTCCAAGTTATGCTTCAATCCATCCACAATCTTACAATAGTCTTCCCTCCTGCAGTACTTTTATCCCTAAGATGGTAGAAGGTAGTGCAAAGAATAATTTAAGCTTGAAGGAAACTGATAGTGACTCAACTGGCAGCACTTCGAGTAATACAGATCCAAAAGAGGTAATAGCAAGCTTAAAGTAAAGCACCAGCTGCACATATGCAATTTTTGTAGATGAGTCTCACTGGAAAATAATCTTAATTGAAGAAGATGCAATATAACTGACAGTGGGTATGTAACTTGCAAGTTCGCGCATTTTCTATGCAAGCTATGACAAAAATGAATGTAATTTGTTGCTCCTAAATTCTCAGTGCCAGAAATGGATGTCTTGGTAAAGTAACTGTATCGTCTCCTCCTTTTGCATATGTCAGAAGACAATGTTCTGTTTTTGTCAGTAGCTTAAATCAATAAGGGGAGAACGAGAAATTTCCCCCCATGATTATTTGAAGCTCCAAATACCCTGTCAGTAGAGGTTCTCAACCAAAACCTTGTCCGCGACTTTTTAAGGCGACAAAAACTCACCTATTAATAAATTTATGATAAATATTTTTTATAATTTTTAAAAAATAATATATCTCTTTTATTAAAGATAAAAGTATATATTTTTATTATATAAATTTTTTATTTTTATTATATGAATCTTTAATTTTTATCTTATAAATCTTTAAACTAAAATAATTAATTTTTTTATTCAAAAATATTTTAAATTTAATCTAAAATTTTAATAGTTTATACTAAAAAAATATATAAATTAATTTTTAAAAATAAAATTTAAAATATGTTTATTTAATATTCACAAAAAATTATGAATCTGCTTTTATTTTGTAATTTAAAATTATAAAAATTATATTATTTTTACTTTTAAAAATTACATAAAAGTAATTTAAATATTTTATTTGAATTACTGAATGATTATAAAATTTTATATTATAAAAAAATTTAATTTATAATCTTATATTCACAAATATTTTTAAAAAAATTTATTAAATATAAATACAAAATTATAAATTAATTTTGTATTTTATAATATTTTACACTAAAAATTTTATAATTTAACTTTTAAAAATTAAATTTAAAATATTTTTATTTTATATTCATAAAAATTTATGAAATTATTTTTATTTTATAATCTAAATATATAAAATTTATAATTTTATACTTATATTTAATAAAAAAATTTTAAAATACTTATAAATTAATTTTTTAATGTATAAAGTATTATAGTCGTTTAATAATTTAAATAAAAAAATATTTTTATTTAATTTTTAAAAATAAAAATAAAATAAAATTTTATAAATTTATAAATTTTTATGAATATAAATAAAAATATTTTAAATTTAATTTTTAAAAATTAAATTATAAATTATTTTAGTATAAAATATTATAAAATAAAAAAATTAATTTATAATTTTATATTTATATTTAATAAATTTTTTTAAAAGTGTTTGTCAATATAAAAGTATAAATTAATTTTTTAATATGAAGTATTATAGTAGTTTAATAATTTTAATAAAATATTTCATTTATTTTTATTTAATTTTTAAAAATTAATATTTTTTTAATACACTCTCTTTTAAAAATTGATTTTTTTAATTATTTATAATAAATTTGACAGTAAAAGGACAATCTTATTAAACTCATTCTATATAAATCTTTAATTGTAATTTAAAGTGAATAAAAAAATAGTAAAAAAAGAAGTGTTAATTCTTATAAAACGAGATTCGTTTATTTTAGGATAACAAATCCGATATTGTAATAAAATTTATAATCTTATTCTTAATTGAAGTTTATGAAAATTTATCATTCACTTTGCAATAAATAAATAAATATTACTACTACCATCACTGTAAAGTATCAAATAATACATCAATACAAATAATTGGTGTGAATGACCACCACTTTATCGAAACAGCTTTCGGCTTTATAAAGCCTTAACATCTAACAAGAATGAGAAATTGCAGCCCGCATAGCACATATTCCGCTTAGTGGTTTGGATATCACGAATAATTAAAATAGCTAAAAAATTCTAACAAACCCAGGAGAACAAGTCTTTATTTCAATAGTTCTAAACTCAAGCAACTTCTTCCAACAGTACATCATCTTAGAGATTAAGCCACTTTTCCTGCATAAACTTAAAAAAGGATAATACAAAATTTTAAGTAATTATTTTAAACAATAATATTAAAAACAAATTTTGTAATACACATTAAAAAGGCATAAGCATATTGTTATTACGTTAATTTATTTTTATGAATTTTTTTATTATAAAAATAGATGATAATAATTTAACGTTGTCACATTAATTTATATATTTAGGTTTGTATAAAAATTTATATATTTAATCCTACTCTTATTCAAATTGTACCCAAATAAGATAATAATATGTTTTTTATTGATTCGATGATATATATATTATAATCTTAAAATAATTAATTATCCTGTTTTACTATTTAATTAGTGAAAGGCACACGAGATATAAGTTACGTGTAATTTAAAATTATTAAAATTATTATTTACAAAAATAAAAAAAAATCTTTAAAAATTAATAGTTAAGAGAAATTGCTTGTCTTCTTTTATAAGAATTGGCCATTTCTCAGGTGAATAACAACGGAGTGCGACCTTTGTGTATTTAGAGGCATAGGATAGGTATTCAACTGTTATGAAGTTTAAATTAAAGTTATTGAAAAATAAAAATTTAAATATTAAATATTATATAAAAAATATAAATTCAATTAAAAATTAATATTATTAAATACACAATAATAATATTTTTTAATTTGGACAATGCCATACTTTTATACTCTATCCTATGCCGGCAATATCGATTCAGATTTGTATTTTAATATAATAATGTGAAACATTATTTTAATAATATTAATATCAATTGGAAGGAGATTGACATGACATCATTTTTTGGAAGGTTTGATAAATCAATACAATACCTATGTGTTATTATTTAATGTAATACAGTCAGGCAATGCATACAGCCTTTTTATCTAGAGTCTGTACCACCAGCTATTGACTATTGACCTGGCTCATAATTTTTGACGCTCCATTTTCCTATCTTACTTTACTGTAGTAGTAACAATGAATGGTCCTCGGCTTGTTGGCCTGTTTTCTTGTATTCAACATATAGCCCAGCCCACTTACAAGCATATTGCCTGCAAGAGAGTTGGTTTTTCTTCATTTCATTGTTGAGAAACGCAAGACGAACTCTTCTTAGAATATTCGATGGCGTATCGATGGCGTCAAAAAAAATTATTCAATAAAATTATGATAAATATTTTGGTATAAATTAATTTTATAATTATTAATATAATTAATTAATTTTGAAATACAAAAATGTATGTGACAAAAATAATTAAATGAATCCACTGGTGATGTAATACTCTAATTTTATCTAAATTATTTCTTAAAATAAATTTATTAATTAAAAAATACTATTAAGCTTTATATAACAATAAAATAAAATTAACTGAATAAATATTATGATTCGTCAATTTCACAGAATTTTTTTGCGAAGTAAGTTTATTAGATCAAGAGTGCTATTACCCACGTTAATTCGTATGCAGATCAATCCGTATAAATTGGTGTGGAATATCACATCTTCTTTACTAAGTATACAATAAAGGAACTCATAAATTTTTATGAATAGAATTTGTTTTAATTTTTTTATTTAATATTTTTTTGTCATAAAATAATATTTTTTTTTTCGAAAGGTCAAATCAAACCTTTGGGTAATCAGACACCAAGGCACGCCTTTACATTCTTTAGGAAAAGTGACGTACCGTTACCAAACTTCACAAAAATTAATATGAAATGAAAAATAATGATTCAGGTCTTGGTCGCGTTCTTAGCAACAAACGACGTCGTGCTCAAAAGAAATCATCATTAATTAATTTAATTGTTCATCATCAATCTAATTCTATAATTATTGTACATGATTCCGTACAACGGTAGTATATTAAAGATATCCTATGAATCTGAAGCAACAATAAAACGGCAACACAAAACGCTGGTCAGCGTGCAATGGTCTTAACATAACCTAAGCATCTATGAATGTAATTCTTTTTCTGGGAAGATCAGGTTTTATTCTTTTATATGTACTTGTCTTTAAATCTATTTATCGATTTAATACGAGAGGTAATTAGAAAGCTAGCGTGTGAAAAGTAAAGGAGGGAGCTGGGGAAGAAACTGAGCTCACAAATGCCTTTTTAAGCTTTTTGGAAGCCATGGCTGACGATCTCTATTCCTTCGCGAAGGTCGTTACTGTTTATATAGCTTCAATTAGGCCTTCATGATTTGCTAGCATTATGTTCATATCATTTGTCTTTAACTTTTTTTTAGATGCCATGTGACTGCTGTGATCTGGGTTTGAATAATAAAACAATGTACTCTCCCCTGTTTCGTGGTTTCTTTTGTCAACCAGAAGCAAACGCAGATTTCCTTCTATTTAACTAGAGATGTCTTCCTGTCAAAAATTAAAAAAAAAAATTGAGATGTGCAAGTTGATTTGTTTAAATTAAAAGTGATTAACGAATGCTTAATATCTTATAGCAATTTTTATCTTTTTTTCTTGACTTGTCTATTAATTCTAATAATATTAATTTGTGTTGAGGTACATATACAGTTTCACACACGAGTATGAGTTATGGAGGTTAATGGCATGGATTATCAGTTTCAGGATTATGTTTGGACAAATATATGAATACCCAAGTCACTAGTTTTTTGCTTTATTAATTTATTTGATATCTGGTAATTTGTGACTTACAGGATGCTTTTATATTAAAGTCTCCTAAGAGGTCTCCACTGGTTCGGAGAATGACTGTGTTGGTGTTTGTAATGGTGTGTGGTGTGTATATATGCTCAGTTTGTCTAAAGCAAATCAGTGCCCACACCAAGTCTGAATTTTTGAATGTTGAAGTGATTGAAAGGCCTTGTCCTGTGCCTAATATTGAACCATGGGAGATTCCTTATGTGCATTACCCCAAACCCGAAGCTTACAGCAGGTAAGACATTTATCTATATTGATCCTAAGTTTAGTTTTGGTGTAAATGCAAGTTTAGTTTTGGTGTAAATGCTTTTGATATGGTTCTTTGGTGTATTATTAGGGCTGAATGTGCATGCAATCCTGTCCGCTATTTTGCCATTCTGTCAATGCAGCGATCAGGCAGTGGATGGTTTGAGACATTACTAAATAATCATACCAACGTAAGCTCAAATGGAGAGATTTTCTCTGTTAAAGTAAGGAGGAGTAATAGTTCGACGATTGTTGAGACTTTGGACAAAATTTATAATCTAGATTGGTTCAATAGTGCTTCAAAGAATGAGTGCACTGCTGCAGTTGGGTTGAAGTGGATGCTTAACCAGGTGAGAGTGCCATCCTGGAAATGCTCATTAATAAGTTTTAGTCTTCAACATCATCCCTAGCTGACATCTCATCTTTATAGAAGTTATTTATGTCTTATTAACATCTCATCACTTCTCTTTGATAAGAGTGAAAACATGAGTTGTGGTACATTTCTGGGAACTGTCTCATACTACGTAACATCATTAGTCTTTTTCCAAACAGATAGTGGTGAGATGTCACATCCTTAATTTCTGACTAGGAATGATTAGGAACTTGTAAGGGTTATTAAAGATCTATCTAAAAGTTTTGAAGTTGCCTACTGGGTCTTCTGTTAAGTAGTGTTTAGCTTGTGATAAATTATGACTAGCAATTTTAATTTTGTGGTACATAATATGACCTAAAAATTACGTTCCAATGATGCAAGAGATTTAGAGTATTTTTCCTAATTCACGCATTGCTTTTGGTTTTCTGGAATTTTTTTTTTGTGTTTACTCTTTATGAGTTTATTCCTTTAGAATTATTATTAAGGGGATGGTACTTGAACAGTTAATCAGTTGATTGCAGCAGCTACGCTATTTTCTCATAATATTGTGAAGGTGAAATGGTTTTTAGATGTTAAGGAAAGCTCATGAGTTGACCAAGTTTATGCTTTCGTCTTCATTTGAAAATTGATGTTTTTGACTAAAAACAGTTTACTTCCAGATAAAAACACATTGACTTTTCATGACACTCAAATCTATCTCCTTAGGTTGCAGAAATCACTTTTTGGTCAGCAGTTACGTTTCAACATCAGATTTTTTTTGGTGTATGAACTGAGAAATTTATTAACTATCATATTCTAACTCTGTGATTGTATGCCAGCTAGATGTTCTGCTAGAATCATTACAAATTATCCAGCTTGCATCTGCATATATTAGGTTCTATATTTCTCCTTAGCAGTTGTTTTGTGGGCGTTGAGGTCCATTTGATAAATGGTTTGATTCTTTGGAGCCTTCTTTGTTAAGGCATGTAGGAATGTACATAGTTATTTCTTCCAAAGGGTGTCGATGCTAGGTTCGTAAAATCTATATTTGGAAAAAGGTCGGATAGCGTTGGAAAGAAGAAAATGAATGGGCATTGTTGAGGGATGAAGACTATTATGTTTAGATGTGAGTCTCCTTGGGATGAAAAGGCCGATGCACAAACAGTGTCACTTCAGCATGGTATGTGTTGATTGATACTGTTGTTGTTTCTGACTGCTATTTTAAAAGTATTCATGTTCTGCTCTAAAATTGAGAGCCGGCGGCCAACCTATTTCAGAAAAGAAGCATCTATTCACAGAAGCTGCATAGTAGGAACCAAGTTTTGTAAGTCTTGTTGTGATGTGAGCTGAGCATGAACACAATGGCCATAAGATTAAGTCCGGATATCTGCTACATGATTTACCCAAATGGAGTCTGACATCGTTGTTCTTTCGTTTAAGTGAGCATACTTTACTGGCATAAGAGTTTTGATAGTGATCCACTCAATTGAAAACATAGTGAGTACAGCCTTCACTATCTGTTGGAAGGGGTGTGGGACCTGAATGCCAACTCCAGTGGCCAAGAACACCTTGAATTTCAAGTTTGCAAGGGGTACAGGATTTGCGGTTGTTGGGGAACCAATAGCAGAATGGAGAACTAGAGCTTCTTGGGAAAAATTGACAAAACTAGGGGAGAGTGTATTATCAACCTGTTAAATGTATACTCATCAATCAAAGGAGTAAGATATTGTTTTTAAATTTTAATTAACTCAATAATGAAAGTAAAGTCAGTGTAAACCGTGTTAAATTCCATTATAAAAATGTTCAACACAAAATTCTTTTGGTATCCATCGTGATAGTTTCAAATCTGAGGCCCATCAATAACTCTTCAAAGGTTATGGGTTTAGTGCAAGTTAACAATTTCACCTTCCTTTATTGAGGAAAGATTATAGATTAGTGGCTTCTTCCCAGTGAAATTCTTTGTGGTGATGAAGTTTGTAGTGGTTCACTATTTCAATTTACATCAGTTCTCATTGCATGATTGGTTGTTTGAACTTGCAATCTAGTGCATATTTACTTTTCCTTCATGCACATTTTCGAATAAAAAGTGGCATTAGTGATTATATGTTGTGACAAGTAAGAAGTTATTCATGCAGGGTTTGCTGCAGCATCATGAAGAAATAGCTGAGTACTTTAGAATACGAGGTGTTTCAGTTATATTTCTCTTCCGAAGAAACCTTTTGCGCAGGATGATTTCAGTACTTGCAAATTCTTATGATCGAAATGCAAAGCTATTAAATAGGACCCACAGATCACATGTTCATTCAGTGCATGAGGTTTCTTTCTCTCTCTCTCCCTTATTCCCTCCCCTACTTCCTTCCCTAATGCATGATATTCTAAGTAATGGTTTCAGGCAGAGATACTTGCAAGATATAAACCTGTAATCAATGCAACATTGCTCATATGTAACATGAAGCAAATTGAAGAGACAGAAGCCAAAGCTTTGGAATACTTCAAGAGCACTCGGCACATAATTGTTTACTACGAGGCTATACTCAGAAACAACACTGTGAGGCGAACTGTTGTTACAGAAAGATATTATATCACTCATAGTTTAATCTTTTTTATTTGATTTGATTTGAATGAGGGGATATTAAGATATCCTTTATCCACTATTGTTGCAGAAATTAGTGGACATTCAAGAATTTCTCAAGGTCCCATTGAGGGAATTAAAGAGCTGTCAGGTAAAGATACACAAAGGAGCACTATCCAATTATGTTGCGAACTGGGATGATGTCCAGAAGGCACTTAATGGAACTCAGTATGAAAGCTTCCTTTATGGGGAGCATCGAAAATGAAGCAGTTGATGTACATAATGTTTTCCTTTCATTTTTTTTCCCTTCTTCTATTCTTTCGTTGCAGGAGCTAGAGGAAACCCACCCTGTTGAAGTTTTGGTTGCAGCAAGTTCTTTTTTGCCCTTTGTTGACCCCTCTCAATATTCTATTGGTTCTTTGCCCATTTTTCACATTTACATAGAAACTCTGTCATTTTTAAGCTAATCGAAAGAGAAGATTGTTGTTTCTTGTTGTATACTTTGCCCATCTATATTTCTCTCATCTGTTCTGTCTCATATCAGAACTGAAAAGAAGATGTTAAGGATCCAAATTGTAGAATTTGCTGTCACGGTAACAAGGTTATACAAATTTCATGTCGCCTTGCTTTGCTAGTTAATCTGAATTGTTATTTATAGTAGAAAAGTTTGCACTACTTGCACAATCTTTGAAGACCATTGAAGCAGTATCTGAGCTTATAATTTCTCAATATGAACGGGTTATAGCAAGGTCTCCACTGTTGATTTGCCGCTTGCCAAACTGTATGTTCTGCATCAATACTCTATTTCTTCATAGTAAATTGCACCGGATGATTAGGTAGATTGATTTATAATGCTCCCTGGACTAGAAGGCAACGCAGTTTTGGCTCCACAAAATATACTTGGAAGGTGCCTGTAATTGTAGGTTTTACTGGAATGTAGTTGTTATTTATGCTATGGTTTGTTTGCTGGCGGTACCAGGGTTTTGCGCTGTTGTCATTTGTAAAAGGAATGCTATTTGGGCTTATAAGGTTTTGCTTCATGTTAATGTTCTATTTTAAATATAAAGAGAAGTCCAATTGGTATGCTTTTTGCATAAAAAGAAGCGTATCTTTGCTGATGTTCTCTTTTGGTTGGTTGAGTTGAATTTGATGGTGTCGTGTGCGCCATGCTGACGGCCTGCCGACGTTCGAAGTTCGAAACGGCACCGTTGACCAACCCAAAGGACGTGACACCCCAAGGCATGCGGGTCGCACAGGCCATTATTTCGACTGAACAACTCCATCGACTCCTCAAATTTTTCCGATCTAGGAAAGTACCCGCTTCAGCAATGCTGCAGTCTGCAGCCGTACGGTAATCGTTGACGTGAAAGTGACGGTCGAGATTACTTTCAGACAGAAACCGTCTGATATATTTTTTACCGTTGCTTGGGGTCCCGCTTAGTCATCGTGCAGAAGTATTTAACTTGAAAAATGGGTTGAAGAGGATAATAAGAACTCAGCAAGTAAGTAAAAATAAAAATTAATTTATTACACATAATTAAAATATCTTAATAACAGAGTTGATTGTTTTGTCAGCCGTAGAGACTGCACTGTTTTCATTCCTAAAAATTATTTTGATTGTTGATGCTTAAATTTTACAGGATAAAAAATTTAATATACCACACAGATTTTATTATTATAATCGATATAAAAATCGTATAAAATAGTATTTAATTTTTAACAGGAATTCTCGAAGACTATTTGAAATAAAAAAAAATAAATTAGAAGTAAAGCTAAATTATTGACGAATAAACTCTAACACTCAAGTCAATGAATTATATAAGGTCAAGTTAAAAGAGAGATGAAATATGAGTATTTACTGATCTGAAAGACTAGACTCGAAAAATAATTACGAGGGAGGGCTGATCTCTATTAGTCGGATTCTCTTTTTCTCTCCAAGTTAAAAATGGCCCCAAAAGAATCGAATTTTTTTTTATGTAGCAATTTCACCATTTATAAGGCCTCTGCACGTGTGAGTATCGGAGAACATGAGCTTGATTAGACAGGATTAAGTATGGTATCGGAGAACAGAAGCTTGATTAGAC
>JAWDEX010000006.1:7087141-7110614 GCA_035221805.1 Trichilia hirta | reverse complement strand
GTTATTCTATTAATTTGATTTATGGGATTGATTACTTTAGTTAATCTTCCAGACTAACTCCAACTAAACTATAAGATTTTGTCAAACCATGAGATTGTTTAGGATCAAATGTAATTTAAATGTAAGAACGTTAAGATTACATGTTGATGCTCAAAGGAATATTTCAGTATCTCTTTAGCAAAAGAATAACATATTAAGAGTAATCTCAAATCAAAGATACAAAAGATTTCCAATTCCACTGATATTGCACAACTGCAAATTCTGATTAAAGGCATTTTCAAGTTCTCATTTATATATGTTGATGACATTTACCGATCTGAGACCGATTCTAACTGAAGCTTCTCAACCCTATACTTCACTAAGCAGAAGGCCTAGCCTGGCTCTGGTTGTTTTAGTATCTTAACACCCACCTCGATTACCAAAGCGACCCTTTCTTGGTTACCGAGACGACCCAATGCCTCATCCAAAAATAGGAGTTGTGGATAGGACCGATAAATACGCTGTTTAAGTAACTATTTAAGCATCCCATCACGTTAGGTTGTGCCATGCCCTGCAAGTTATAGGCACTCATTATTACACCAAACCTAACGTAAAAGAGTGGTGAAAAGATTGACCCAACCACCATACCTACTCTTATCTAATCAAACTTCAGTTCTCTGATACTCACACGTGCAGAGACCCTATAAATGGTGAAAGCGATACATGAAGGAGGATTTTTTTTTTAGCAGGGATTCCTAGAGAGGGTCATCTTTGAGCAGTTAAGAAGGAGATACTGTACTCATAAATATTTTTCGAGTCCAGCCTTCCGGGTTGATAAAACACTCAAACACTCATATTTTCCCTCTTTTCATTTGGTCCTGCACCATTCATTGACTTGAGCGACAGAGTTTATTCGCCGGTAAATCGACTTCACTCTTAGCTCATTTTTCTATGATTTTAGATAGTTCTCAAGGAGATTCTATGTCGATTGCAATAGTAAATCTGTGTGATATGCTGAATCTTCCGTCCTTGAAAAATTTGAACATTAATAGTTGGCGCCGTCTGTGAAAAATAAACTAAAAGCCTGAATAACCACTTTATCAAGCGACAATTTGATGGAAGGAGAGTGGTAATCTTTTTTTTAGAATCTCCTCCTTTCCCCTAAAGCTAAAATTTTTGGATGAAAAGCGATAAAAGAGATCCTCCTGGTTAGAAGTAACTCAAGGCAAAGAAAGATTATTTTAGATGACTTGTGCAAGAGTTGTTCTAAAGTCTCTGAAAATGTGTTTCATATTCTATATGAGTGCAGGTTTAGCAAAGGAGTGTGACGAAAAACAAAAGTTGGTGCGATGATTTTACAGGAATGCAAAGCACCCTTTTCGATTATGTGTAAATCTCTTGCAAAAACCTAGATAAGAAGAATTTCGAGGTCTTTCTGCTACTATGTTGGTCTATTTAGTCAGCTCAAAATGTTTTTCATTTTGAGAATAAAATAGAGTTCTGATACCATCATAAGTAGAGCTTTTAAAATTAGTCAAGTAATGGAGGAGTCAGAAGTTTTTAGGTCCGCAAACATCTCTCAGCTGGTAATATAGTTTTACTGCAGTGACAGGGCCCCCCCTCCTTGTTACTTTTTTCAAGATTAATGTTAATGTAGTAGCATTCTACCGACTTGAATTGGATTTTATTAAAGATCCATTAATATTTTAACCCACGAAACTTTTGAATTTATTCATATAATTTTAAGCTATAACTCAACTGCCATACCATCTTGCTAAGATGGTACTCTCCTCACAAGATCTTTTTGCTCAGGGTCTGAGGTCCTTGGGGAAGATCGCTGTATTAATTCATCCTTCTTAACAGAATATTTGATTCACCAGCCTACAGAAAGAAAAAATGCAAGACTGACATCTGTGTTGGCAAGGGAATGAGTGATTGCTGCGAACCAATAATTTTTGTCACTCCGTACAGCCCTGAGAGAGATCAAGAATAGGCCCCAAGCTAAAATGTACCATGGTTGACCTGCGGGAGCAATTAAACGAGATCAGGTTCAAGGATTATAGTGCCCGCTCTGCTGACCTGCAGATTGTAGAGACTTATATAAGAAAGATACTGGAGAAAGTTCGAATAAGATATTTTATCTACTTGTGATTCTAAATTAATTCAACTCAGATCAGATATGTTATCTCTTTCGTGTTTCTACATTAATTCGACTCGAATCAGATATGTTATCTCTTTTGCATCTTTACATTAAATCGCCTCAGATTAGATATGTTATCTCCTCTACGTCTTTACATTAAATCGCCTTGGATTAGATATATTATCTCTGTATTTTTACATTAAATCGCCTCGGATCAGATATGTTATCTCCTTTGTTTCTATATTAATTCGACTTGGATAAGATATGTTATCTCCTTCGTGTTTCTAGATTAATTCGACTTAGATCAGATATGTTATCTCCTTTGCGTCTTTATATTAAATCGCCTCGGATTAGATATGTTATCTCCTTTATTTTTACATTAAATCGCCGTTGAATCAGATATGTTATCTCCTTTGTGTTTCTACATTAATTCGACTCGAATCAGATGTGTCATCTCCTTCGTATTTTTACATTAGTTTGACTCGGATTAGATATGTTATCTCCATGTTTCTACATTAATTCAACTCAGATCAGATATATTATCTTTTTTGCGTTTCTACATTAATTCAACTTGGATTAGATATGTTATCTCCTTTGTGTCTTTATATTAAATCGCCTCGGATCAAATATGTTATCTCCTTTGCGTTTCTATATTAAATCGACTCGGATCAGAAATGTCATCTATTTGTGTTTCTACATTAATTAGACTCGGCTCAATAATTTTATCTACATATAATTCAGTACTGTTTGATGTGAGATTTGAAATTTTATTTACTTATCATTATATTTTTTAGATTAATAGTCCCATCTGCTTAACACCGATCATGATTTGATAAAAAAATTTTCCATATTCTTATCACTTTCATTAGCATTATGTGAATCAGATAGGCGATTAGTGGATAGTAAAGTTTAAATACAAAGTGTTCGTTATTTGTTTGCCATTAATTAAAATATTTACACCGATTCATAAGACAAAGTAACATAGATGTAAGAGAAAATTTCATATTCACAAGCGAGAGATAACAACACCAAATCCAGAAACTAGGTACATTGATTAGATAGTACTTGAAAAGAAATAAAGAAGTACATGTTAAAGAAGAAAAAATATTTATGATTAAGGCTCCGGATATTTTTGACCGGAGGAGCTAAGATTTTAACTGGCGCCAGATGATTCGCCCTCCCTAATATTGCTAGAGCCTGGTAGTTGAGTAGCTGCGAGAGAGGCTTGAGGCTTCTGGCTTGTTGAGGGATTACCAGAGACGAGTGAAGGCACTTCGATAAGACCCTGAATTTGTGGTTTGTTCCTTATTGCCACAAGAGTCTCTACATTGGGCTCGGTCTCCACCTCGGGAGTTATACCATCATGTAGCATCTTCACACCTAACTCTATAAAAAGTCAGTTGAAGTTCACCTCGGGCAAACATTCCTCAACCAGTGCACTAATATTTCTGAGCCCGAACAATACACCTTCTTCGTATTGATCGTGGGCTCGGTCATCGACAGAGCGAAGGTCAGTGTGAAGTTTTCTTATCATGGCCTCTGCCTTCAGCAACTCCCGACTTCGAGAGAACACGTCTTCTTCCAGCCTTTCAGCCTTTTCTCAGAGTCCTCAGACGGCATTTTCTCTGCAACGAAGAAGGTCGAAGGATTTGTTGTTTATCTTCCTCAGCGAGTTTAGGTTGTTCTTTAGCTATAAAATTTTTTGATCTGAACTTTCATCCAGGACTTGGCAATCGCGACCCTCTTCTCTAAATCTTCTCTGATCTTGGCCCATTCTTGGTGATCTCTTTCTAACTTTTTATTAAGGTTGAGGATCTCTTTTTTCAGTCGCTCATTCTCCTGACCTTAAGCAGTTGCACCTTGGATATAAGACTTCATCTGCTCCTGCTATCAGGAGAGCACGTGGGCGATCTACATGAATAGTTATTAGTCATGTAAGCCTAAAGAAACGAAGGAAAAGACCAGGTAGAGAAAGACCTATCATAGCTGAGGAGTCTCTCACGTAGTTTATCGCCACCTTATGGGTAAGGTTACCCACCTCCTCATTAATTTCCTGTCCATCAAGGGAACTATAGCATTGAGGGGTAGGAATAGCTTACGCCAAGACTCTAAAGGGCTAGGCTGAAGCTTGTTGGCTTGAGCTCGAGGCATCTGTTGAGTTGGATCGGCTGGCGCAAGTGACAGAGATAGCGCTACTTAGCAGTTTCTCTTGACCCTCCCTGATTTTGGGTCTCTTCTTTCTCAATTGGGGAGGGCTACCACTGCTATCTGATGTATCCTGAGGTAAGGCAAGAGCTTTGCCTTTGTCCTTTTAGGAAACCCTAGGAGCTTTCTGTTTAAGCTAAGGTAGAAGAGGCGGTAACTGACCTCGCCCACCTCCCTTTGTTGCTCTCCTAGCTGTCACGAGCCACTTCGAAATTGAAGGACGCTGATCTTTTTGTGACATTTCTGCAAAAAGGAAACAAAAAAAGTTAGTACCTTTGACATGTAAAGTCGTGCACCTTTGATATTCTACCTTTCATCTTTGCTCGATTTAGGGCGTCGCACGAGATGTGGGAGGAGACTAGGCTTGATTCCATCAAGTTTGCTTTCGATAAGAGCTCCTTCTAGTCAGCAGTAATGTTGCCAAGAGAGGTCACTCGGCCTTTTGACTCTTGGTTCAGGGCGAGGCGACCCAATCACACAATTGTCGATTCGAATTTGTTCGGGATCTCTCCTTCTGCGATGAAGTCCCATTCGCCTTCAATAAAAAGCTATTTGTTCTTTCAGTACTTGGTACTGGAAGGATTACCTTTTACCGGATTTGGGGTGTCTGACCTGGTTTGTAGGTAGTACTATTCTAGGCTTGATGTTGAATTTTTTCTCAAGGTATATATGTAGGCCATCTCAAAAATACTTGGGGGCTCGCCAAAGTACTGCTATCATAACACATACAGCCCGATCAAAATTTTCTAACTATTGAGGACCAACAAGTACAGAAGAATCTAGAAATACGTGAAGATACTGGCGAAGAAAGGCTAGAATGGTAATCTCATCCCCAACAAGAATAGTTCTTTATTGAAGGCAGTTTCATCTAGTGGAGGGTGGTTCGGTGTTTCCCCTTTTTTGGAAATTTTCATGGTCACCAGGCTATCTACTTAGAATGCCTCTCGGTATACATAAAGGTCTGAGATGGCAACAATGGAGGAGAATCAATAGGCCTCGAACTAGATCCCTGATTAATGTACCAGGATCGAGTCAATTGTGGACCCTTTATCGCTAAAATTCGGGAGAGTGCCAGATGTCGGGTCTCCCTCAGCATTTTTTTGAAGCTATGGACCTAACGCTTCTGTGTGATAGCTCTCACTACTGCTGCTCATCTCTTACACGCACAGAATAGGACGTCAGGTCGAAAACTCCATAAAGAATCAGCGTCTCCAGAGGCCAAGAAAAAAATAAGGGGCTTGTGAATACTTTCTCGCTTCGCCCTCCCTTGTCGCCTCGACTACACGATAATTATAAGAACCATGACCCGAAACTCTGACCTTCAGCCACTGGTTCACAGCCCCCCTTCTCCCGAATCAACGAACCTGCCAGGCATCACTGCAAAAACAGTAATAAAATTTATAAAGTAAGCAACATCTTACTGAATAGATTAATGACGAACTGAAGATGAGGATTCGCTGAAGAAATGAAAGCAGGATCCGTAAAGAAATCAGGTCCAAATGACTTGTGAATGAAAGATTGAAAGCATCAAAAGTTCAAAATAGGAAAAAAAAGACGAATAGTGGGTATTTATAGATAGACACCAAGCACTCAAGAGTCACAAAGCATTCGAAGGGTCGAGAGATGTACGATTAGGGATGTGCCATATTTTGTAACGTTAAAAAGGTACCTTCGAACGTTACACCTATTCAGTAGTCACCACCAGGATACCTACACGTGGTCACATAGCACTTTACACGGAAGTGGCGCATTCAAGTCTTGTCTTTTTGAAGAACGATATTTTGAAACCAAAGCAACTGTATTTAACAACGACCGTTAGAGGCTAAAGTATAATAACTTCCATATCAGAATTTAAATGGCCTCGACCAAAAATAAACACTTAAATTTCTACTCTAACTCCACGACAGTAGAAACTTGGGGGACTTATGTTGATAACTTTTATAGATTCTAGACCTATTCAATTGAAGTTTTTCGATCCTAGCCGTTATAAAACAGAAGGCCTGACCCGGCTTTGGTCATCTTGGTAACTCAATACTCCCCTTGATTACCGAGATGACCTAATTCCTCCATTTTAAAAATAGGAGTGTTAAATGGGATCAACAAATACACTGCTCAAGAACTATTCAAGCATCCCACCACGTTAGGATGTGCCATGCTCTACAAATTGCAGGCACTCATAATTACTCTAGACCTAACGTGAAAGAGTGGTAAAAAGATTGATCCAACCACTATACCTACTCCTATCTAATTAAACTTCTATTCTCTGATACTCACACGTGCAGAGGCCCTATAAAGGATGAAAGCAATACATGAAGGAGGACATTTGTCTTTTTTTTTTTGGAGAAGGAAATTTATAGGAGAGATCATCTTTTAACAGTTGAGAGAAAAATTGCACTTAGAAATATTTCCTGAGCCTAGCCTTTCGAGTCAGTAAAATAATCAAACACTCATATTTTTTTTCTTTTCATTTGATCATGTACCATTTCCTAACTTGAGCGTCGGAGTTTACTTACCGAAAATTCAACTTCACTTTTAACTCGTTTTTCTGTGATTTTAAGTAGTCTCCGAAGAGATTTTACGTCGATTGTGATAGTAAATCTGTGTAATGTGCTGAATCTTTTGTCCCTGAAAAATTTGAATATCAACGTATTATAATAAAATAATTAAAATTATATTTGATATTACATTGTATTAAAACAAAAATTTATTATAGGTTAAATTATTAAATAATCTACTTTTAAAATAAGTTTGCGTGGTGCTTGATAAAAAAAGATTGTAACGAAGCCATTTTTAAATAATTTTATAAATATATTTGATTAAAAAAATTTAAAATGTATATTAAAAATACAATTAATAAAGAACTATATTTATATTTATATAGCAATGTACTTATTATATTTATTATTTAAATATTATTTGTTTTATTTAATTAATACGTAAATATGAATTTACATTATAATGCATTTATTATATTTTTTTATTCAGTGTATATATACATTATTTTATTAATTAAATGAATTAAAAAAATTTATTATCAGTTGAATATGCTATCGAAGTGACGATGCTGTTGTTTGTGTCATCACCAATGATCGGGGATAATAATTATACGAAAATATTATCAGAATTATTAAATTCTAAAATTTTTGATTTATGTAACCGTAGTATAATGACGATAAAAAAAAGATGATCAAAGGACACGAATCGTTCAAAATTGACAATCACCAAGACATTTTTATTGAACGGCAACAATTTATGGTGTATTACTACCACTATCATATTTTTAAATTATAAATAAATCGAACAAATAATGATAGTGCATGACAAATTACTATTATTAACTTTGAATGGTATGTGTTACTCTATCATCTTGTCATTACCATACGATTGCATAAATACAAAAATTATGAGTTTAATGGTACCGGTGCAAATTATGAATGGCCAGTTTTTATCCGTGTTGTCGGCACAGTAATGTTGGTAACTTTTTTAAATGCATTTAATTTTATAAAATTTAAATACTAATTAAATAGTTTATTTATTAAATATATAATTTATTTTAAGATTAATTTTCAAAATATTTTTTAAATATTATAGATTGTAAAATTAATAAATTATTTAATAAAAAAGATTTATAAAATATAATTTTAAAATTTAAATTATAAAAATAAGTGGTTACATATAATGCAATCAACTTGTTCGCTCTAAAAGAGAAGGAAAAGATAGTGTATCATAACCTTGTCCCTCGAACCATTTTATATATCTAACCTGTCAAGAATTCTATTTGGACACGCCATCGAAAGTGACGGAGTTGGTAGGACCTATCATTGTTGGCAGCATACACGTGTTTAGCAATAAAAAACGACGAAGTTGTGTGTTGCCACGTGATCATGGGACCTTGATTGGATGCACTTGACGGAGTCAAACCACGCGTGAATGTAGAACAATCTAATCTTCATTTAACTCTTCGGTCTTGGCCGGATCAACTTTTTTATTTTTTATTTTTTTTAAATTATTTATTTATGTATTTATTTTTACAGTTTCGTGCACTTCTGGTCATCTTCCATTCTTACCATGCATTATATCTTTTATCCAATGAAATTTCGACAAAATGAAGTTCAAATTCACATGAAATGAAGTGGAAACTTGAAAACTAATATATATACATGCCCACCACACCAAAACACACACTATGTTCTTTTGTTGTGAGCTCAGTAATGAACTCATAACTAGTGATTGTTTCTTCTTTTTGAACGTATTATTATTATTCTTTTTAATTTAAGGTTTTGATTTTTAGAATGCTACATGGCAAAAGGTCGGAAATTAACGATTAGCAGAAGCGAACGCTATTTGGGAAGTTACGGCTACGACAACAGCCAAGAGACAAACGGTGGAGCCGACGTATCGGAACTCGGAGAAGAAGATGTCTGGTCGACGGTTGATGACGTGGCAGACAAAAACGATGAGGCAGATGTCGGCAATTCACGAAATGAATGGAGGCCACATACCGCAAGGGGTGAGAGTAACTGGGCAATTTCCACTAGGAGCCGTCGACGAAACCTGCAGGATGGCCGCCAAATGGGTGGACTGTCGTTGGCATTTGAGGAATCTGGAAAAACGACGTCGCCTAGAATACTGCATCAGTTCAGGGGGAGTGACAGCGTGGCAGCATCTCCACGCGCTCATCAGATGGCCATGTCAGCACCGGTGAAGGTTCCTAATTGGAGCAAGATTTATAGGGTTGACTCGGTCGAGTCAATGCATGACTCAGACGATGACCGTGACATGGAAATGATTCCTCCACACGAGTACTTGGCTCGTGAGTATGCTCAAAGGAAAAAAGCAGGCGGGGCTTCGGTTTTTGAGGGCGTAGGTCGCACGCTCAAGGGCCGCGACCTACGGCGCGTGAGGGATGCAGTGTGGAGCCATACCGGGTACGATGGTTAAAACGTACGATTAATCACTATTGCTATTGCTATTATATTTGTTGTTGAGCAATGATTCCGTTGAGTCAACTCAGTTTAAAACCACTTGACTCAGCAGGGAGTGAGCTCAAATGACGAGCTATGTAAATTGGAGTTGGCAAAATAGATGGCACGGAAGAGAAAGAGAATTTTTGTGGGTAATTTAGAAGCAAACGAACTCGAGAATCAAATTATCAATTAAAAAAAAGACGAGAAATCGGATTGAGTGAGTTTGTGGAATAAATTAAAGATTGATTCTGTAAAATGTTGAGACAATCAATCAATCAATAATTGTGGGGTGGAGGGGGAAGGGGACCAAATTGATGGAAAAAACACAAATAAACAAAAACCAATTGCTTTTAATTGAAAGGGATGGATGGATGGAGATGGGGTCACCAAAAAATTTGGTATAAATTGATGAAGTCGATAGTATTTAATAATAAAATAGAAAAATAAAATTACGAATATGTAGTGATAATTGACGAAACAAATAGGGGAGGTTTGGATTCATTATGTTGAATGACTTATTTGAAAACAAAAAGGGTACTTGAGTCTTTCTATTTTGATCACTAACTCTTATAGTTTTTTAGCCATTGGTTTTACTATCTTTTTGTTATTCTTTTTTATTAGTTCGTATATTTGTCATTCCCCTTTTCATTTTATGCTATAAATAAATGCTATGTGATTTTTTTGAATATTTTGTGAACCCCTTTTGATCATCAAAATTGTATTCTAATATTCGAATTTGTTGATTAATTTATGATATTGGTATGATTTATATAAGGAGAATGAAATAAAATTGTTTTAATGTGATGTCAGAGATTTAAAATTTGAATTCTGATTTTTAAAAATTAACACTAGAGTGGAGTAATTAGTTCCAAATTATTAAAAATGAAACAATTGAAAATTTATTTCATCATTAATCCCTTGTAAGATGCATGGATACGATACTCAAGTGCAATAAGGATGGGTCCATTGTTGGCTGCAGTGGCTTCATGGTCCACACCCATGCCAACCCAAGAACTGAATTGGTGTCCAGCCGATGTCTAGTCACTGAACATATGGCTCCCAAACCCAACGCGATATCTCCCACTATAAGCCTGACCTCGGGGCTTCAATAATACCATCCACTATTTGACAACTTGTGCAAAACATGAACGAACACTAGCATGTCATACAATACCGTTGATCATAGTATATCAAATTTAATAACATGAACATCTAACATTATAGTAACCAAAACTTTCTTCTATGATAATAATTGACAATAATATATATAAAACGAATGATATTTTTGAAATAATTTTACTCATTCTAATTAAAATAGTAAATATTAATTAAATAATAAAAATATATAATAAACAATCTTAAAAATTATAAAAATTTATGATTCACAGTGTATATTTTATTTTTTTGAATTATAATATGATACTAGGATAGGAAATTTAAAGTAAAAAGTGTTATAATGGATTAGTTTCTTAGGATTTATCCTGAAAATTGAAATGTTTTTATTGTGAATGGTGGCAAGGTTCTTTGTTTAGTTCACACAGGACAAGTACTCGTATGGCCTACCATCACTATTCTCAACCGTCCAATATGCCCAGGACAAAAGAAATTCTAATTTACTTTTCAAAATCTCCTTCCTCAACCACATGTGGATTTAATTCTGATTTAATCTTAAACAGTAAGTAAAATTTGCTCCCATCCTAAACCATCAACTCTGTCTTTGTAATAAAGAAAAATTAAATAAAATAATTGAAGAAAAGAAGAGATGTAGTGTACATTTATTTATATGTATCATAATCGTGTCTCTCAATATATTTTATTAAAATTTGATTACATTAATTCTATCAAATTCATACCAATCAATTAATACATTAATTGATTGATTCTAATTTTATGGATTAAGTATATACAAATGTCTTTCAATATATCATTTATCAAGCTTGTCAGTCAATATTGGTTCACACCATCCACAGTGAGTGATAGAATTCGTAGGACCCATTTTTATTTGCAACATACACGTATTGAGGATGATAAATAATGTGGGTTGTCGACTTAGATCGGGGGATATTTATTAGTTATATTGGACTAATCAAATTACGTGGATTCTACTACGTTGAGGATGGAATATAAATGTTGACATGGATAGATCAAACCTCCATTTTTAACTCTGCAGATTTGTCTAGATCTTTAATTAGTTAAACACAACATATGCAAAATATATGACAACTACATTTTTTATTTTTCTTACTATTTGACAATATAAATATATTTATTTATTTTTAAGTAATGATTCAATTGAGTCAAAAATCTAATTAACTCGGTACAGAGAGAGAACTCATATCTACTTAATTTTTTTTATTAAATTTACTCTATACTTAACCCCCTGTTTGAATTTTGATGACTAACTTGAAAGAAAATGTTATGAAATCCCCATGTTACATCTCTTGAAGCACTAGTTACCTAGTTGGAATCTGCAAAATGGCTAGAAGTGAAGAAAGGGGCCTTGATGTGTGTAATTCAGAAGACAAATGAAAGCCAGAATCAAATCAAAAAAATACAAAAAAGAGAAGAGAAATCGTGTTAAGGACTTGAAATTTTCTATTGGGCTTAGAAGTCATAGAGGATTTTAGCCATTTGGTTTGATTTTATTTTTCTTATTATATTATTTTTTGTCATTTCCCATTTCACTTTGTATTATAAATAAGCCCTGTGATTTTTTTTAATGTCTTTTGGATTCATTTTTATCATCATAATCGTCAAAAATGTAATCTCCTATTCGAATTTATTAATTAATATAGGATGTAAATCTGGTTTATAGAAAAAAAACAAAGTGAATTCACAGACGAAACTAACCCTTGGTAATTGGTATCTCATGAAATCGGTTTGGAAAATTAAGAAAACAAATGAATAAAATGGAAAGTATCATTCATTCATTCAAAAATAAAAAATAAAAGATGGAAAGCATCATAAACTGTGAGATGCTTGCATTTCCAAGGCGTTGGCCCAACCAATGGTCCATTGGTCAGTTGGTCTCTGTTTAAAAAGGACCGCTTTCATTTGGGCCAATCTAATATTGGTCCACGGAATTCAATATTCACAAATAAATGGAGTTTTTTCGGCTGCTGATATTTTCATCCAACTTTTTTTTTTCTTTTAAAAGGTACAGTAATATTTTTCAGTCTCCACCACGCTGAGTGTCACTGCTGTCAGCAACACGATGAGAGTTAAATAATACAAGTTTCAAGGTTCAAATTGGTACATTTTGTGGGGCAAATTTGATCTACAGGTGAACTAACGGATCAGGAAATTCTGGTGAAGCTGTACCTTCTTCATAGGGTTCAGAGTTTTATGCAAATGTGTTACAGATGATTAATTAAATAAACCATATGATTGCAAACCTTCTCACAGATGTATTACGAAAGATGAGTTACAGACAACAATGAAGGAATGTGGAATTGAAGATGAAGCCAGCATCAAGGAAATAAGTTCTTAGGTTGATACAGATAACGTAAGATTCATAATTTCAAGCTGTCATTTGAATAATTATCGGTTCTGAAGCTGTTTGAACCCATAGGATGGGAGGATTAATTATGAGGAGTTCTGCACGATGATGAGAAGTGGGACGCAACAGTCTGCAAAGCTCATTTAATTCCATCAGTTGCATCTAAACGCTCATTACACGGATATGTATTTTCAAGCAAGTGAGCTACTTGATTGACATTGTCCGTAAGAATCACGAAATTCTTCCGGCTCAGATTCCTTTGCCATCTTGAATTTTCAAATTTGTCAGTGAAAGCTCCAAGTCCATCAGTCAGTTCTTTATGAATAATTCTCTGGTCTCTTGTAATTTCTTAGTTCTTCAATCTTTAATTTTTGACCTTTCGACCTGATTCTTTTGATAGCTTCTAGTACTAAATTATCTGGGCAAGAGTTATGTATTCCCATGTGGCGGACATAGTAGATTGGATTGCTGGTTTCCTTGAGAATTGCTTTGTTCTTCTTTACTTTTGTTACTTTCTACAGAATACACCAATGATAATTTAATTTTCAAGTTGCACAGTGCACACATTTTCACTATTTTACCTTCTTTTATATGCTTCGATTCTGTTCAATCTCTTTCTCTTTGGGTTATTGAAATAAATTGTTTGTCGTTTCTATATAGCATTTTTACACTTCAATCGATAAAAACCTTGATGGAGAAGTTGAGAACTAGGGACAGGTAAGAAAAAATTCGGTGACTATGAATCAGACTTGCACCCGACGGAGCACAAATCACAAGACAGAACAAAAGGTATTTCCAAAGTCCAACTTGCAATTCTTTACCTACAAGCATAAATTAAATATTTGTTACCCATAATTAAATTAGAAAAGCCAGTTATCAAGGAGTTGAGTGTATTAATTACAGAGTTCTTTAGCTTTAACCAGCACTATGTCCTTGGAACCCTATGAAGAATTTATAAACTAACCTTGTGGTTTATGTTCCCTTTGCATTTTTCTTCTAACTTGAAATGGAAAAGACTGCTTGCCCACAGCAAGATATCCTAATAAAAGACACAAATAAGGGCTGAAATTGTATCTTCATTCCTCAATAAACTTAAAAAATTCCCATTTGGGTTATGATTTGTTTAAGAATCGGAGGATGGAATCCAAGGTTTAGTTTCACATTCTCCTGACATAAATTGCATTAGAGACAAGCATTTACGTTTCCCTTCCACGTGAGGTGGTATCATCTGTAGCCCATTAAGCATATATATATAAAAATGCACGTGTGCATACATTTTCTTTATACCTGGTTTTCATAAACACAATTGTCAATACAGGAAAGGGCAGGACAGATACCAAACTTTCTATATGTTTATTCTCAGTAAGTAATCATAGTCGTAAATCCCGTTTAGGATGTCCTCTAAAAGTTCTATTTCTCTGTAACAAGGGAATCTATCATTTTAATATCAGGGTTTTGGCAACATTTTTTTTAACTAAAAAAATGAAAACATAAAGTTATTGAAGTGCTGAAACCATAATTAAACGCCAATGAATGGTTGATAAACAGTAGCTGTTAAATAAAAATCAATATTTACAAAATAAATTAGGCATTTTGATTTTAAGTTAAACAGATACATAACAATAGCGAAAATATCTTTAAAGATGCAATATTTTTAAAAATAAAAATAAAATTAATTTTTTATAAATTTAAATTATAAAATTTTTATAAATATAAAATAAAAATATTTTAAATTTAATTTTTAAAAATTAATTTATAAATTTTTTTAGTATAAAGTATTAAAATTATAAATCAAATTTAAAATATTTTTTTTAAAAAAATAATTATTTTATTTTAAAAATTTATATGGTAAAAATTAAATACTTATACGATAAAAATAAAAAAATTTTTGTGACAAAAATACGTATCTTTAATTTTAATAAAAATGCTTTTGTCATTTTTTTAAATTATAAGAAGAATTTATTACAAATATTTTAAAAAGAGATTAAGTGATATTTTAAAAAATTAAAAAAAATATTTATCATAAATTCTTTTATAAAAAATAAATATTATTTTAAATAATTATAAAAAATACTTATCGTTCTTCCTACAAGACACAGACAATACAGTACCAGCTAAAGTTGAGAACACGTATAATATAAGTTGTATTGGCTAGTCTATTTTTACAGTAGATGCATCTTTCCTTCGGGTTGATAAAAATGTTGAAACTTTGAATCTTGTTCACCTATACAAAACTAATACATGAATCTTGTTCAATAAAAAGTTTGGGGTTCTAATCGTAATTTGAGTGATATCTAATGTGTATTCATGTAATATTTTAAAAATAAAAGATAAATTATAGTATTTAAATTGGGTGAAAACATAACATTGGTAATATATTAATTAAAAATGAAAAAAGAAAAAAAGAAAAAAAGAAGGAAATAAAAAGTTGATCTCGAGTAAGACAGAGAGGCGCACGTGGTTCTGCATGCCTCACTCCTCACCGTTCTATTTTCCTTTTCCAGACACTGAAACCAAAACCAAAGCCACCCGATTTTTTCTTTCTTCAATCTTCAGCTCTTTCACCATCTTCTTCATCAGTCATCACCATTGCTTTCTGTTGGACATTTCTTCTTCATCCTTATCTGTCAAGAACTTCTGCTTCTCATGTGTGTTTAGCTTAAGTTTGCATATTAATTGCTTCAACTTTTAAGAGTTTGAATTAGTACCTCATCATACACACTGCTGCTTTTTTGACATTCAAACACAAGTCTTCAATCTATTAAGCCACATCGTTATATACAAAATCAATCCAACTTTGCTTTTCAAAATCAATTTTTTGATATGGGCTTTGCCTTGAAGTACTTTCTATTCTAGCCTTTCGCATTTTTCTTTCTGGTGTCCTCATGCGTAAAATATCTGTTCAGTATTCTTATTTTGTTAATCTTTGAAGCATTCTTTGGAGTTTTTGATTAGTGGGTATTGTTCATTTTTGGTAGTGCGCACTATAACTTAATTAAAAGTTTAAGGTTTTGAACAAAAGGGAATTTTGTTTTGTTTCTCCAATGGTGGAGCATCAATCTTGTGCTGGTTTGGTCAATGCTTCTGCAATGTGTGCCACAGGGCAAGAAGTCAAAGGAGACAGTGTTAATGTTATTGCAGAGATTTCAGCAGAGTTACAAAGGGAAAGACAAAAGAATGCTGAACTTATGGAGAAAATATCATTACTTGAAGCTCAAATACAAGAAAGAGATAATAAGGAGTTTCTTCCAACTGACGGACAAGTACGATTGCATAGCTTATATTTGTGATTTTGCCTACTTAGTTGGATTCTTTTCTCTATTTGCTATTGTGTTTAATAGTATTTTGAATTTAATCTCATTCATTAGTAGTCTTGCAGTTCAAGTATCTAAATTTGCCTTTTTATAACTAGTTTTGATGAACAACGATAATCTTCACTCGTAAGAATAACTTTTTATTACTGAGTTAGGTTGATCACTAATGTTAAAACCTCCTTTCTACAATATGTTGTTCTTCATTAAATTTTCTGAGAACAATTTATATTGGTAGTTAAAAAATGGGTGGTTAAAAATGACGTAGTTTCCATTATTTAACATGTTAGATACTGTGACTTTCACCATTCTTTTTCTGATTTTAGTACTTTCTCTCGCATCCTGTAGTTGTGGTCTTTGATAAAATGAGCATGATTCAAGACAAATTTACCTCGTTCAAGGTTGCATTTTATGTCCTAAGAATTAATTGTGCAAGAATTTCATAGAATTCACCAAACCTAGATGGCTTTGGCTATAGTATTAGCATTATAAGAATGGATTCCCGCAATTTCATTAAGTTCGACATTTATTTCACACGTTGGAATCAGTATGCCTGTAGTAATATATTCATTTAACATCTTTATCTTCTCAAATTAATCTTCGTAATGGCTACTCCTGTGCTCTCTTTCAGGGAAGCTTTCTGAATGTGACAGGAAAGTATATCAGGAATTTCAAAAGACAGAAAATAGAAACAAGTGATAGATCTGAAAATGGATATTTCAAAAAAATTGAAACGGCATCAAAAGCGTTGTGCTGCATAGATGCAAATTTTGAAGGCCGCTTAGTCAACTGGATGAGCATGGGTGAGACTCAGTTTTTGCATTTTGATAGACTTAAAGAAGGTGAATCTGCTGCAGATTGTGATGATACAGATGAAATTGAGGATGAAGAAAACGATTGTTTTGAAGACGATGAAAATTACACAAACCTTAAAAATGGGGAAATTGATGAAAATGTTAGAGCTGCTGATGAACTAAAGGAACAGCTTGATGCTGAAGATTTCCTTCCAGTAATGCGTCCTTGTCAGGAAAACATTGTTCGGGCTCAGAGGAAGTCAACAGTTCCAAACTCAAGCCAAAAAGGAGGTAGGATGGAAGATTTCGAACCGCCTAATACACAAGCAGTTCTCGACCAAGGGGACGTTGGAAAACATGATGAGAAAGACGTTATAAAGATAGAAGAATGCAATGCATCAGAAGAGATTCTTATTTCTACAAAAGAGGTTAATCACACAGGTTCTGGAAGCGTGACGGTGAATAAAAGGCCTACAAATGTGCCTTTCTGTCCAAAAGAAGTCAAGAGAATACTTGAATCAGAGTTCCTGCAATTGAAAAATGCTCAGTCCCACACCATTAGAAAAATCATAGTCTTTGCATCTCTAGGTATAAGGCATGGATGTGAGGATATGTATGAATTGGACTTCAATCATTTTAGCATTTTGAAAAAGGGAGAACCATACGTGTCGCCAAAGAACCCTGGGGTAATCAACTTTATCCTGCTAAACTTCTTGTTTTTCATCTCCTTGTTGTGCAAGTATCATAGTTCCTTGAAACTTGAAAAACATGCATGATAAATGTAATAGGAGTGTTTGTTGTTGCTATAATACATCTTCAACTAGTGTCGAGCATTGCAAAATGCAATACAAATTCACCATGGGCCATAATGGATGCCAATAGAGCCTTTTGGTTAACGTTATTATGTTTTGAATAGCATATTATTTCAATCACCATTACCAGATTAAAAGTTAAATTTTACATTTCACGTATCCTGTGTCTTACCCATAAATTAGGCAGCTACTCAATCATTTATTAGCAGGAGTATGTGCTATATGAGAACCCGGGAGTGCGGAGGAAGGTTTTCTATCCAAATCGACAGAACCCAACACTTTGCCCTGTTCAAATACTCGAGGAGGAAAAAGCTATGCGTCCATCTGATCCTAGCTGTCCTTCGTTCTTGTTTTTGTGCATTAAGTATGGGGGAAGAACAAGAAATCTTCCCCAGAATGAGTGAGTTCTTTACAAGTATTGATTTGCAAGGTTTTGATTGTATTACAATTCGTTTCTATTGTGTCGCTTTTCATCTTCTCAGATACTGAAGGCTATATCATCCAAATAAAGCCTCGCAGCTGATACCCATAGGCACTGAGAAGTTGAACAGTTGATTTTAATTAGATTGTAATTTGCCATTATCTTAGTCTACAGTTGTCTGTATGATGAATTTGACCAGATATGTTAGGCAACGGATGGGAAGAAACAAGCTGAAATCATTTGGACCTGTCCTGTGTCAAATGGCAATGCTCGTCCATTTTCGCAGTGGGAGTTTCTTCTTCAAGGCATTAGGCATCACTCTTTTGTTCATGGGTGGTTTTCCTGATGACCTTATTCAAAGGGAAACAAAATACCAAAATCTAGACTTGCTGCAAAAATATTACAGGTATATAATGCTAAATATCGTCACAAATTTATGCAGATAAAATGCCTTAGTGATTAGACATTATGTAAAGTCTATGCAATACACTAACCGCTTTATTTAGTATTATTAGCATACAACATACTTGTAAATACTGAGGCTTTAAGTGAGAATTGCAATCTTCTAATTTCTTGATTTATCCTCGTCTTGACATTATAGCATAATTAATCTTAGCAGCGGATCTTTAATGATCTTATGATTTTACAAACAACTTTCCTGTTGCAGGACAGATGAGGATGCTGAAAGAGAAGAGTTATTTTTTCAACATCAAACAACTTCTGATACCGTAAGATCTTAACTCTCAAAATAATCAATACTTTTGGGTGATTTTTATCCAGAGTTGTTCAGACATTTGAAATTTGCCCTGGTTTTGTAGCATATCTTACGTATTTTTCTAATCTCAAACACCGACGCTTGATAGAAATTTTATTAAAACAGTTTCTCAACTTGCGATTTTTTTAATCAGCTGGCCAGTCCTGGTTCTCAGCAGTTGACTGCAAAGACAACTTCAAAAAAATCTAAGGTCAGGAAAAGATCAAACGCCATAAATAAGCCCAACAACGTGCCAAAATTCTCGATTCAACAGTCTGCACCTTCAACTACTGTGCCTCCTGCCCAGTTTGGTCTGATGGGCTCTATTCAAGCTAATGCAATGGCAGCATTTCCATCCCCTCCACCTCAGACTCGTACAGATACACCGATAATCTCAAACCATGTAATTACCAATTCCAGCACCAGTGTTACTTACCACAATCAAACACCATATCATATGTTTTCACCACATACCACAAATACATTCATGCCTATGATATATTGGCCTCCACCTACTGCATTTCCTCCTGCCCCTTACACAAATACATATGGTTACCAGTCTTCTCCAAATTATGTTTCAATCCATCCGCAATCTTACAATAATCTTCCCTCCAGCAGTACTTTTATCCCTAAGATGGTAGAAGGTAGTGCAAAGAATAATTTAACCTTGAAGGAATCTGATAGTGACTCATCTGGCAGCACTTCGAGTAATACACATCCGAAAGAGATAATAGTAAGCCGAAAGTAATGCACCAGCTGCAAATAAGTAATTTTTGTAGATGAATCTCATGGAAAATCTTAGCTGAAGAAGATGCAATGTAACTTGCAAGTTCCAGCTTTTTCTAATCATGTTTCGACAAAAAATTGAAAAGAAATAATTTGTTGCTCCTACATTCTCAGTGCCAGAAAAGGAGAAGTCTTGTAGAGTATTCTTTATATCAGTTAAGTAATTGTATTATCTCCTCTTCTTCGTATGTGAATATCATGTTCTGTTTGTAGGATTCTAAAGTTAGATGTGCGCAAAAATAAGAGTAATTCAAGCATCTGATATTTTCTTGAATATATGTAAAAATATATATGTAAATTTTAAATTAGGATAAAGTTTTTACCTATTTCAAGTCCAATAATTTGACGAGATGAGTTCAAAAAACGCGAAACCTCTCTTCGATTAAAACCATCCATTTACAAAGTCAGTCATTGCCAAATTTTGAGAAGCTTGTTTTTGGCTTTTTTCATCTTTATCCCTTTTAAATAAAAAATATAAATGCATTTTGTGTCTAATGAATTTGATATTTATCTAATAAATATTAAATAATTAATAATTAAAATTAATGTTTATTCAAAAATCACTTTACTTAACTATTAAGCAAAAAAATGAATAAATATTTATTAAGAGTATTTTTCTAAAATCAATTATTTTACAATTTATTGAATATTAAACTCTTTAATTTAAATTTAATTTTTTGACTTTATATATATATATATATATATATATATATATACACTTTACACACACACACACACATATATATTATTTCAAAAGGTGATAATCTTCTATAAATAATATTTTTTTCTTTTATATATCCTTTTAAATATATAAAAATATTGGTGTGTCTACGAAAATTTACATGAGTTAGTTGTGAGCATATTCTTAACTCTTCGACTCTAAACTATTTGAAAGCTCAATCATGATAAATAATATCTAACAATGTATTGTAATTCTTAAATTACAATAAAAAAATTCTTCGTCAAATTTTATACTAATTATAAATATCATATAAGTTATGTTATGTCGTTGTCTAATCTTAATTGAGTAAAGAGTTGTGAAATATCAAAACTCTAATCACCATTTATTTATATACTATCTTTCAATATATCCTGAACTTATTTTAGCAAATTCTTCTTGTGACATTAAAGTATTATGGCCACATACTTAAATTTTAAATATTTATCAATGTTCTTTTAAAGACTTGATTAGAAGAGAATTAACGGTAACTCTCAATCTAATTTATTGAGTTAATGGATTATATCTTGACCATCATTTATATATCTATATGAACAACATATAAATAAATTGATTTTATCGTATATGACATGGTTAATTTCATACTCATGTACTATATTAATTATATGTATTTATATAAGATTTGATTCGATTATGACGTCTCAAATCAAAGAATTATATTACATATTAGTATAATTTAATAATAAATTATTGATTGTATGTTTATTATTTAATTTATTGTTCTTTAATTACGTTCGAAAAATAATTTTTAACTATTAATCAATACTAATGACCTTATAATATGATTCTTATTATTACCAAATTAATATCATCTCATGATATTTATCGACAATATTAAGTGTGCTTATTTTGTAATATTACTGTCCTGTTACTACCAAATTCGTAAAAACTGACTTTTATAATTTTATTTGAATCTTAAATAAATTATTTAGATAATTTACATACAGATTTTATTCTAGTGTAATAAGCGATAAATAAAAGTGGTGTAAGAATATGAATAAAAAATACTTTTATTAATTATTAATAAAAATATAATATAAAATTATATGCCTAAAATTGAGAATAATTTTTAGGGATATATACTAATACTTTTTCTGTCAGTGGCTTAAATCTATAAACACAACAATCTGGAAGACACAAATCCATTACTCATATTCTGTGAGTAGCTTAAATCAATAAACACAACAATCTGGAAAACACAAATCCATTACTCATATTCATTGAACATTGCAGGAGAGACAGCTATTGGTACAATATTCTTATGTCTCCACAATTGTACTGAAATCGAACAGTATTTAAAAAATTCAACATTAGAAACTTCAAAGGCAATAACCATTTTTCCCAAGTTACATTTTGTGGCTACCTAGATGAATTAGCTGGGAAGCTTAAGCTGTATGGTTGCTGTATTATTCTGGGTCTCTATCGTGTGCAGGATTAAAATAACTCTCTACCTACCAAATATTATTATTTATTGCTTTATGTATATTGTATATTTTCTTACATAAGGGAATCTTATCCTTCATATTTTCTCTCTTTCTTTCCACTTTTGATTAAATTATATGTTTCTGAATGTTGTATCTTTGACTTAATTATTTTGCCGTGTCCACGTCCCTTAGCTAGCGTTGGGGACACGTAGGGTACTTGAATATGAATTTCCTTTTCTTCTTGGGATGGGTCATTTGCATTCAATTCCATTCTATGTATGCTTATTGGCATGAATCATCAATTATCATCATTGCAATCCATGCACCAGACAATGTCCACCATCTTCAGCATCCATCCATGCATACATACATCCTACATCCACCTTGCTCAGTTCTAACAATAACATCCAGCACACAAAAATTGAACAGGGAAATCTAGTCTAAAAATCAAACAACATAGTAGTAAGTGCTCACTGAAAACAAACCATCTAGAAAAGAAAAAACATCTTATTCGGCTACTTTCACAATCTGTATCCCTCATCGAAACAAAGGAGAAGTTTTAACCAATAACTTGTAGCATAGCTTCTAGTGGAACTTGTTGGCAAGATTGCAAACCTTTCTGATCTCACCCTTTGTGCCAGTAAGAGGGTTGTTCTCAGACAGTATGGTAATGGCTCTTGAAAACTCCTTAAAGAAGTAGTCTTGGCTCTTAGCCATTTTCTTAACAAAAGGTTTTGTCCTCTTATCAATGGCTAGCTGATGATCCACCATCATCAATCCCTTGTTCTCCAATATGTTTCTGTAGTAGTTATTATCCAGCTTCATGGGTGTACCACGATCGTTTCTCACATACTGCACAGCTTTAGGGTCTGGAATTGGGTCAGGACATTTGTGGAGCATATGCTCAACATGGTCTGCGTTCAGTGCAGGGTCAACCTCTGGGTACAAACGGTGCACCAGCTTCACACAGTGGGTTCTCCCAACACTGTGAGCTCCTGAGTGGCCAACAAGACCAAATTATATAATTTCAAGTTTAAGCCTCTTTATAAACAAGTGAAGGTAGAATTTGTCCAGTATAGAAATAAAGATGTAGGCTGCAACACATCTAAAATAATAATGTAAAGGCAATTATAGACTGCTCTCTTTACATACTTGACAAAGAATATCAGTCTTCATAAGGTTTCAATGCATTTTGTTGTATGCCTAATTAAGCATAGCTAACGTGTTTACATACCTAACAGAGCAACAACTCCTGGAGTGTTAATTCCTATGGCTCCAAACCTCTCAAGAACAACAGACATGCTTTCATTGTGATCTGGGAGGTATTCCTCAAGTATGTCTGCTCTGCTTTTTCTGCCATCTCTTCTTCCGGTCTTCAGTGGAATGTGAGGACCTCCAAGCTGAAACAATTGATGAAATTTAACTAAAATAATTAAAGCTTTCATAACCACTTTCAGATCTAGTCCAAAGAAGTTAATTTGAGCGAAAAAGTGTAAATTAAGAGAAAGAGAAAGTAGACTAGAGTAAAAAAGTGAAGTACCGCAACAATGCCATCTCTAGCAGAGAGGACAAGAATATCAGCACAGGAAACAACTCCAGGGCATTCTCTTTCAACTGCTTCTTTAATGGTTTCAATGTACCT
>JAWDEX010000006.1:7053643-7075426 GCA_035221805.1 Trichilia hirta | reverse complement strand
ACATTTGATAGAACCAACAATTTTCTTTTCTTTCAACATAATACAAAATGGCAGTGGAAACATTGTCACTCAAGCAAGAAGCTACCAAATCAGTATGCACAACTTCAAGAAGAACAAGTAGATTGAGGGGATGAAAGAAAGTATTCTTAAATGCTGAGAACATTATTAGGAAATTGTCAAAGCTGAGAAAGAGTTCTTTTCTTTTGATATATTTATCACAGAGGGAATCCTTTTCCACACTAAAGAAGCCATTTTCAAGGAGCAAAATGCAGAAAGAAATATCATTTTAATTGTTCTCAGTTCTGAAAACAATGTGAAGTCAAATGCATTTTTGTCTTATAATATCTTTTTATTAAGCTTGCCTCTTATAAAGTTCCAGAATCATTTAACAAAATTAAAATAATTTATATTGACTATGAGAATTAAAATTAAAAATAAAGAAATTAACTTGTAAGAATAACATAAAGTTTTTAAGACATATCAAAGTTCAAAAGTTGAAATCTACAATAATTTAAAATTAAAATTTTAACCTAAAAATGATATTTGCTTCCAATCTTCTAGGATCCCGCTTCTAATTTCCTACATTTTAAACATCTAACCATCAAAAATATATTTTTTTAAAAGAAAAAAATCTTAGAATTTAAAATAAAATTTAAATGGTAACCTAAAAACAAGAAAAAAAAAATGAAATAAAGCATATTGTAGGAGGTTAGTTAGTTATTGAGTTTCCTTTGTGTTAAGTGGAGAGAAGATTAATATATTTCCTTAGAAAAAGTATAAGATATGTTATATATGCATCTTAACCGTAATTGAATTTATAAAGATGAAAAATAATACAAATAAGTAAATACAAAATTTTTAAAATTTATATCAGAAATTCATGGAGGGTTCAATGTCATTGTTGTTAAAGGTTGACAATTAATCTTCTTTTTTTTATTTTTATTTTTTTATGGCAAGATAAATAATGCAAATCTTTATTTTTTTTGAGTATTCTTTTTTTTAAAAAAAAAAGAAGATTATATTAGAATTATACTAAATTATTGATAATATCTAGTTTATGCTGGATTATTTGGATTAAAAAATTTCATCCCAATCGAACCCATAATAAATTTAGGTTGAAGAGTTTTAATCCAAATAAATCTTAAATTCAACTCAAACTGAGTACTTTGGTTTGGGTTTAATTTGAAATGCGGGTTAGGATTTTTATGCCTATCCTAGTCAAAATTCAATAATCTCTTAAATAAATAGATAATACAGATTAAAAGTTAAAAAGTATTTTGATATGATGTGATAATCAAATGATAATATTTTAACACTCAATATACAACTCAAGTTTATAAAAATTTATCTAATCATTCTCTATTCAAATCAATTTTTTCTGGGAAAAGAAACATAAATAGAATCCTGATGGCATTTTTCTCTCTACTTTCTCTCATTTTCTCAGTCATCAATCATGAACCGGTCTAAGGTTATGGCGACAGTCTTTAATCTTGCATCCTTCCATTCTTCTTCTATCACATTTATCCAACTAATGGCCAGGGTTCTAAACCGACGTCAAGTCTTCTTGTTGATAAAGAAAACTGATTTTATTGAAATAATTCTGGCAATGCTGTATGGAGTGCAAGTCGTCGTTGCCATGGCTAAAGATATGTGGCCTTTTTTCTGTTTTACAGTGAAGGTTTGACTTCCATTACTACATTGATTTGGGAAAGGATGAGAATAGGGAGTCGGAGATTGTGATACTCAACTTATTAAGATCCTGCTACAAATATGATTTTTAGAAAAAAGAATTTGCTGCTTCCATTTTATTACGCATCATTGATATTTATATTGATTTATATATTAATATACGAACATGATATATGTTAACCCAGTTAATTTTGGATTTCATTTTTCAGATAATTTATTTTATCTTTATAATAATTGTGTCAGCTTAGATAATTTCAGTTGGTTTTGGATTTGGTTTGTCAGACTAATTTATTTTATTTTTATAATAATTATGTCAGTTTACATAATACGAAATTATTTAGCAGTTTTTGTTAAGATTTGATTTTACATATTTGCACATATTTCTTTTGCATTTTAGAATTTGCAAATATATATTTTTTTAAAATTACTCAAGATTAATCGTTAAAATTAACAGAATATGAATTTTTAATCATAAAAATCTAAGAGAGATTCTCAATGCAAAATGCTCAGAAGAAATGAATATATTTTAAATATTTAAAAATGAGAAGTGAAAAGACTATTCTAGCCATGGGATTAGAATAATATCAATATTTATAAAATTATATTTTAAAATATAAATTGTAATAAATGCATCACTTAAGTTTACTAGTCTAAAAATTTATAAAATATATTCACAAAAATAGTGTTATTCAATTAATTTATTTATTTATATAGTTAACCCTATAAAAAATTAATACTTTCTGAATATTTATCATTTAGAAATTTTACAATTTTAAATATTTAATATAATAAAATAACCTAATGTTGTTAGTTTTATCTTTAATTTAATTTATCCTAGTAAGTTTACCTCTTCTTGGGCTTCTAGAACCCAAACAAGTGATGGTAATGTTGGAAGGACAACAAAGTCGGGACGTCGTTTGATTTACTGTATTGATAATTCTATCAATTTACAAAATATTAATTAATGTCTCAAATTATTAATATGATGATCTAAATTTTTGATAAAAATAAATATAATATTTCAATTATTTATTTTACAATAGATTACTAATATAATATATCACAATATATTATAATTAAAATATAAATTTATTTATGTTATAAAGTGTGGGAGATGGCATAATATTTTTTTATAATATTATAAGAATTATTGTATTAATAAATTAAAATCTCAGTGAATATTTTTAAAATTTCTTCTTTGGATGGATCATTTTCATTCAATTCCATTCTATGTATGCATGACCATATAAGAAGACAGAAGGTTAAAGTGATCCAAATTTTCATTTCCATGTAACCATTATAGGATCCATCATTAGAACAACTATTTACAAATTTAAATTATGCAAAATCATGTATCGTAAGGATAACTAGCCAAGGGGGAATATAATTATACGCAACTTCACCCTAAGTAGTAGAGATGCTTATGCTATTCCATTAATTTTGGTATAACATAATACGAATACAATAGGCATGCTTTACAGTGTAATAAAATAAACAAATGTTGCAGAACATTGGGCACCCTTGGACCACATAACCAATACAGTGATGTTTGCTGAACAATAATTATTTGACAAAACAATGCATCAATAACAATAAAATCATTAAGATAAAAAGGGTTAAAAAAATGACAATAAGAATAAAATTCTTACCAGTAGAAGATCAGATGTCAATTCCATGTTATCCATCACTTAATCACCATCTTGAGCAAGGTTTGAAACGTTTCTAAAAGAAATGAGGATCTTCGACCCAACCCATTCAAAGGAGATAAGATTCGGAGCATAAATTTCAAGATGTTGAAAGCTAGGCAATAAAGATAATTTTAAGTACTTCGACTTGAGAGATGGATCAGAAACCTTCAGACTTGTCATCCATTCTGAATCTTTAACATCCAACTCCTCCAGGAAGGTACAATAAGATAATAAATGTTCAAGAACCTCTCCAGTCACACCTAACAGTCTTCAACCTTAGGGCTGTAGTCATCGGAAGCTCGAATCACATCTACGAAGATTTGATGGAAAATTATACTGGCCATCAGACCATAAATAGTATTTAACTTTTCTTGTGTACTGCAAATTTGATCCAATTATCAACATTGCCGTAGGAGACCAAGTAACAACAATTTCTTAATGCTTTTATACGTTGGCCATGAAGCAAGCTCAATACGGGATCGACCCACCTTACAAATGGATGCCTTTCTGGACCAAATAGCTTATTTTTCATACGCATAATGGGTAGTTTAAGGCTCTCATTATTATTGGATTGTGAAAGTTTAAGCAGCCAGCAAACCACATCGATAAATATCTCCATCTGTTTCCTTGCTGCTGCTTTCATGGTTATGTGAGACAAAATATGCACAAGAAGATCATTCGGAAGTTCACCAATCCATATATTATCTTCAGACATAACATCTCCTTTTGTCTTATTGCAGGGCAGAAGAAAAGAACTACCAAAGAAAACGAACCAAAACATAAAATGAATGACTGGAATAATAATAAGTCGGAATGCAACCTGCACTATAAAAGACAGATTCCATCTTGTTCCGACAATAAAATTTGAAAACTTGTGGATCTTCTACAATTCCAATAGCTTACCAACAAACCCACGTAACAATAACAATAAACAAACAACGTTTTTTTATACAGAAAACACGACGTGGGAGGCTACTGTTCGAGCGCGTCGGCTGTCCATCGGCTGCTTCGTCGCAGAGAGCAGAAACAGGGTTTTGGGTAATTCTAAATATTGAGTAGCTTTAGCAAATCACCCGTTTCCTTTTATAATGAGGTACAATTCCTAATGCAACTTTTATTCTCGAAAATTAAAACACCAAAGATAAAATAATTGATTCCTACATATAATAGGAGGAGGATAACGCCTTGTGGGTGTGGCTTTGGATCAATAGAAGAGCATTTTTGTTGGTTTGAAATATCATTGAGAAAAAAGAAAGAGAAAAGTTCCCAGAACGTGGGCTTAAAAACAAATAAGGATCAAAAAGTAATATTTTATTGTGATCTCAGAAGATAACTTAATTCGCGAATTGAATGACATAGTGTCAAAGCAGATATTTGGAAATTAAAAATCCATGTATGTACAAATTCCAGGATAAAATTTAAAATTTGATTTGACGTCGATGATAAACAATAGCATTGTATAACCGACGAAGAATGTATTATAGATGGACAACCCTTGGGCTCTTAGCAAAATTCACCGCCACCGCTCTTAAGCACAACATAACATATGATCTACTATTGGAAGCTACGGCACCAGCAACAAAAATTTATCTAACTATATTTCATAATATTCCCTAACACTGATAAAATCTAAGACGTATACTCGAAAGTGGTACAAAATTTTCATTCAAAAGTCACGATTATCATAGTCATCATTTTTGGTCCAGCTTTCCCCTCGGAACATTTACCGGTGAGGTCCATGGACAGGAATGCTATATACCTGAAGGATCTTGTTGAGTTGCAGTGGAGTGTTTGCTCTTGAGTATCATGACAATGGTTAAGTAGCCAAGGCTTCTCATGTGCAGTTAAACCACCCAGAACTCGTTATCTCACCAACATTGTGTTTGTTATCAACTAGTAATCTGGTTGTTTATGTTTGGATCTGTTTGCATCTCATATCAGCAACAAGATGGCGAATGTGGGGTGCATACCATTTAACTCTCTCTACATGCTCAATAGTAACTTCCCAACTGTGACCTGCAAACAACCAATGTTGCACTGAGTATCACATTCTACTAGTTATTTAGGGGGATGTGAACATAATACGAAATATGGAATGTGTTTGAAAAAGATTCAAGGCAATAATACCTTCAGATTTAGCAATTTCATATATTGATCTTGAAACATGTTCAGTCCACAAACTCTCCTCTGAATCCTTCACATTTGCATGCACATGTAAAATTCCACCCTCATTCCTGCATTATCAGTTGACCATTAAAAACCAACAGGAGGAGAAAAAAGTGGGAATCTGGGACCTGAAATTGATTTTAAAAAGCTCTAAAGCAGGGTTCAATGTATAACGCAGATCCAAATTCAGAAATTTATAGGTAGGATAAAGCACCTTAACGCCCTTACAGCAGTAGCCCAGCTATTCTCACTTGTTGGAAGGAGGCCGAGACAGACTCTATTAGCAACTCCCTGGGAGAAATGTTAACACAGTTAATCACTCACAGACAATTGTGATAATATGACATCCTAATGAGTTGATACAATCCATATAAAACAACGGTAGAAAGTCAGTCAGGACATGACTGGAACCAGTCCAGGTTTCCCAAGTTAAAAGTCAACCGAAGACTGCCGTTTGCAAAATATAAAATCACTTAAGCATGTCATACATATTATCATAAAGTATTTTTTTCTGGCTCATTAACCATCCCTGACCTTAATTTGTTAGTAGAAGTAAATTGTTTTGGTTCAGCTGGTGACTGTGTTTTTGGATAAAAGTAATTACACTATTTAAAAAAGAGAATCACTGAGCATACTTTAGGGGCTGTAACCCGATTATCTCCTTCAAGTACAATACAACGATCAGATACAGAATTGGCTTGAAGATTTCGTTGAAGCGCCTCAACAGCATGTAGATTCCATTCACAAGCGTAAACTAGCTTTGCTTTGGCCCTGGTTAATCAATATGATCATTCAAAATAAAAACCAGCAAAATATAACAACAATCAGTCATTTAAATGATTCTATGATGATGTAAGAGATAATGAATAGAATTAATTCAAAATTTAATTAAAGATCCTATGCTTCAGAACATCTTGTACATAAAGACATGAAAGAATAATTTAATGACTATAGATCCAGGCAGTAATAAAGGACTAAGACCATAGCAATTATTACTCCTATACCTGACAAGGAATGGCAACACAAAATACCCAATACCAGCAAACAGGTCCACAACAACCTCATCTCTACAGTCTAAGCAGGCCATACGAAGCTTTTCAGAAAGATTGCCCCAGCAGAACATGCACTTGGTGGCATCAAAGGAATAGAGAATTCCATTCTCATGATGATCAACCCAGCCACTATCACCTACAAGAATTTCCAAAGTAGTATCCCTTGTACCAGTAGCTGCAACTCGGCCCTTAAGAAACAACAACAAATTCATGCAATGAATATCTGAGTACAAATGTTCATCATACCAATTATAAGCATAAAATAATTTGGGTTAGCGAATTTAGCATGACGCATACATATCTAAACATAATTTGTAATTTTCTAGCTTGCAGAAGATCTATTAACAGTATAAAGTACTAGTTAAATAACACAGCATAAGTTCAGCCACTTGACAGTAAGAAAATTGATAGCAGAATAGTAAAGTTTTAACAATGGTCAAATTCATTGTCCACCAAAAACAGATATAGAGGTATATATGCTAATAATCGAAGACTTATTACTAAGGAAAGTTCCAAATTCCCAGAAAGACATCACTTCATAACAGGGTTCATAATAATTTATGCAAGAAACAGTGGTGATACTGTACTAATTAAGTTAATTCAATAGGTATTTCTTTTATTTACAAGTTATGCTTATAGATCATTTAACATCTTCATTAATAAATGTCCAAATTAGAAAAGCATATGACATACAAAAGGAAATTTCAAAAGAACTTCATAAGCATAGCTTACTTGACGAGCAAGACGGGAGGTATTAAGTGACTTGGCAATAGCAGGCCAAAGCTCACCACCGACTGAATCCCATACTGGATCCTTGAAGGATGTCACAGGAAGCACAACAATATCCCCCAGTCTTTCCCATCTGACGAAGACAAAGTATATTAACAGAGTCACGGCCATTGCATCTACATACAGAAATCATAAAATTACGAGCAAATAACCACAGCTTCAATATTATTGATTTGGTGATATCAGCCTCATTCATATAGCTTTAAGCAGACATACAAAACCTAAAAAGCCAAGTGATGAAAAGCAAACCTTGAGGGTAGCAGCTCTAAAAGGGTAGGTGGCAGGCCTTTATCCTTAATCAAACAGGCTACAACTTCGGCCATTGTTTTAAAGGGGGTTTTAGAAGCTCTTCTGAGTTCAACAACCGCATCTGCCTGCTTAGTGGCGCCACATTCCTTAAGAAGTTGCAAGGCTGTTGAAGAGGATATTTCATTAATTGAAACACCTTTTCCTGTACAAGGTTTAGATAAATGAATGTTGTCCAAACCTTCAATTTCATCTCCAAAATGATGCTGGCTTTTGTGAAATATATCACAAAATTTTGCAGTCACAGGAAAACATACATGTATTCCATCCTCCTGTTGGTAAACCTTCCTCCCAAGGTCTAACCATCCAAATTTCTTCAATATGTCCTTCCCTAACTTTGCATACTTTCTATCAAGTTGCACTACCCAGTGTAAAGCAAACATCTGATGCCCATCATTCACAATATGTTGTTCAGCCTCAGAATTTTCAGTTAAATCAATTTCTGGATCTTGGAAATTGGCATTCTTTTCTCCTGTTATCCCTTCATATTGGTGAGTGACAAGCTTTTCCCCAGCCTCTGGATACTTGTGGCCGTTTTCCAAAGACATCAGCGGAACAGGGTACAAATTGATTTTCACTGGCTCACTAAACTTTGTTCCAAAAGCATAACAAGCAGCACCACCACCAATCATAACAAGATCATCGCCAACAACATTGGCTGTAGACCGTACAAACAATTCTTTACACATAAAATTGAGCTTCACATGCTTCCATGTATGGAGCTGCAGATCAAGTAATGCCAACTCTAGATCATGTTGTCCAACTGGACAGCCCCCGATCACTCCAACATAATTTTTGTAGAGGAACATTGAATGGGAAAACCTAGCACGTGGATTTTTGCCTGGTACCTCTTTCTTCTTCCATAAGCATGTCCAAACATCAAAAGTGTACAAGTCTCCAAGGGCTCTCTCTCCATTGTACCCTCCGAACATGTACAGCAGAGACCCATATGCCACCATTGAGTGAGAATGACGTGCACATGGCCATTCCCCATTAATCACTAATTCTTTCCATTGGAGGGTATCCGTGTCAAGCACGTACAAGGATGAAGAGATTGTATCCTTGTTAAGTCCACCAAATACATATATCTTTGAGCCTACAACAGCTGCAGCATGCCGATGCCTGTGTAACATACACATAAACATACATATATATCAAGAACTAAGAAGAAATCGCTGCGTGCTAAGTTGGATCACTGTGAACTATGGACATTTAAATATCAATTATGAGATATAGAAATGACAAACACTGGTAAAAAGACTAGAAACCCTGTGTCAGAGGATATCAATCAGCTTTCAAAATTGGAATGTATATGGCTCAAGTTTTGAGAATTACTCTACGAAAAAAGGTAATCTCTTAAAATGATGTCTGTCACCTTCACTACAAAAAATATGGGATCGTAAATGCACTAAATTACCTGGCTGGAAAGACACTGCCAGCACATTCTAATAACATCCATTTGCTCTTAGCCATACTGAAAACCCACACATCACTCAGAATGTTCAAAGGATCAGCCCTGCCTCCAATAATAAATAAGTGATCTCCAACCAAAGAAGATGTGTGACCCAAGCGTGGAGATGGACTACCCTCAGTGTGAATTGCTTTTAGTATTCCTTGTAATGGATCAAGCAGCAAAAAATCATTTCTACGTGCATGTCTTCCAATGCCCCCAAAACCACCAAATATGACAATTTTATAGTCATTGTTTGTGTTTCCAAATACACAAGCTGAATGACCCCAAAGGAATAGCTTCTCGACAGGTTCACCAGCAATCACCATCTGACTTACTGACAAACCGCATCTAGTAACTCCGGCCGGCCCTGCCAATGATTCAAATACTCAAACTTGCTGTGACATTAAAAGAAAACGTGCCCTGCAATCAGATGTATATTAGTATGTAATAGTACTACTCAAGCTACTCACATAGATGACAGACCAAAATAAACATATTTAGATAACAGTGCACCCATATCTTAAGTAAATATATAAACTTTGCATTTCAGGATTGATTCTTTTCTGATACAATCAATTCAAACTTGCAGTTCCTGTTCGATAAAGACTCGACATGTGTAGCACTTGCATGATTACACTCTCTGCTACACTCTTTTTCAGATTCGTCAGTTTACTAATGTGTGAATAAGAATACAGATGAAACAAAAGCTAATTTATGCAGAGTAGCACAATTTTATCTATACGCTTCCAGAACACTCTTGCAAGAATTTAAAGAGGAAAATGCCCATCACCAGCACAATCTCAATTATTCATGACTGCTAAATCTTAAAATCAAACTCTTAAACACAGCCCACCAACAAATCAACCAACAACGATAAATATAAATATTAAGTAATAAAATCACGCACTACACATTACTAGGTCAATTACCAATTCTATCATCACCATCTACATTCCTCAAAGCATCACTATTATCATCCCGGTCGTTAGCCACAGCAACTGTTGACCCCACAAAGCAGCAATTACTACTCAACAAAGATTGTAAAAACCCGTCAGTTCTCCTTCTATTACCTTCCATTTTCTCATTAGCCGCGCCAACAAGAAACCTCACATAATCCTCAGAGACCAAAACATTTCCCATTTCTCCAAACGGTACCTCAAGCCTCAACGACGATCGTATTCCAACAATCACGCGTTTTTTCAAACTGGTCACCCCAGACTCCCGCAACCCACAAGAAACTGCAAGAGAAACCAAAGAATGAGCCGACTCAACATCCTTACACTCGACCGCCACAATCAGCGGTTCAAACCGGAACACCAGCTCGTCGGAAGACCGGTTTGACCCTACAGGGAAGAGGAGTGAGAGAACTGAATCTGGATCCGCCTCGTCGTGGGTGATGTAGAGCCAGGTTCCGCCTTTTTTTCGGTTCTTTGGGTGGGAAAAAATGGAGATACGACCGGAGCATGAGCTGGTGGTAAAGTAATTTGGGTGGCTGTTGAGAAGGTTAAGAAGTGGGATTATGGGGGCATCTACCGTGCCTTTCGGAGATTTGTCCATGGCAGAAGAGTTCATTGACGATAGCGTTGCTGCTTTTCGTTGCTCGAACGACATTTGTGTATGGTTTTTGTGTGTTCCAAGCTGAAAGCAGAAGACTGAAAACCCTTGTTAAATCTCAGCTCACTTGGTGGCTGCTCACAATGAGGAAAGGCGAGGGAGGGCCACGTTTTACCTTATGGGCCTCTAATGTTTTACATTTCATAGAATGAGACACTCATATTTTCCCGACGTAATGTTTCTTATTCTCTTGAGTTATGTTCGTATTTTTTATTTTAAATTTTAAATAATTCATTTGTTTTTTAATCTGAATTTTAAATATAAATATTAAAATTTTTATTTTTTTAAATAAAACATATATAAAAATTTATTGTTTTACTTTTATAAGTTTTAAGTTGATATTCTTAAAAAAAATTAATAAAATTTTTAAATAATAACCTTTTTTATTTAACAAAAAACTTTAAAACTTTATATTAATTTAAAAAATAAAATATAACACATTATATAACTATATTAAACCAATTAAAATTGTTAGCTTTCAACGAAAAAAAAGTAACAATATGAATGAGAAAATAATTTAAAAGTTGGATTATTTTAAATATTTTAATAATTTTAATTAGACGACTAGGCCGAAAACGTTATAATAAAAAAATTTGTGTAAATTTTTATATAACATTTCGCACATTATTATTACCACAAACATCATGGTCGAATTTTACAATTACCCTTTTGTTTTACCTTTTTTGACTGGAATTTTGGGACCTGAAATTTTAGTTAATAATTATAAATATTAAATTAAATTGGGCACCAAACTCCCGTAATGAAACATTAAAAATAACAGAAATTGATCAACTAGAGCATATAAGAGATTATTGAAATCACCGTTTTCATGAACTGTATTGTCATCAGGAATATGGAACACCACACTAAATTTATAATTATAAATTTTGGAACCTGAAATTATATCAGGACTATTGGGTCCTGAAATTTTAGTTAATAATTATAAATTTTATAAATATTAAAGCAAAATCAGCACCAAACTCTCGTAATGAAACATTAAAAATAATAGAAATTGATCAACTAAAGCATATAAGAGTCATTGAATCAACTGTTTTCATGGACTCTATTCTCATCGTGAATGTTGAACACCAAACTAGATGATAGATTAGGATTTTCTCTTACGAATATGTAACTCGGATATGGCTGACAGTCTCGGAATACTTAATAATTCCTCACGGAACGAATCAGGCTCCTTGTATAATGGACGTTGAAACCGGACAATCATCTTCTTCAAGACTTGTGCATTTTCCAAAAAGAATCTCACAAGTTCAATTTGGTTGTTGCTTCCCCGAAAATTATTCATTTGAATCCAGTCTAAACAAGGAGGCAAACAAAGAAAAGGGTACTCTCCAGCTCGTCGGTTTCTCAAGTTTGTCCCTGTGCGACGGTCAAACGTTATGCCAAGAGACTCAAGAACAGGAGACAAACGAAGTAGACAAGCCAGGACTCCAACTTCGAATACCCCATTCTCAGTTTTAAGCATGATCTTCAAATCCTTGAGATTGCAAAACCTGGGCATATGTTCGAATAAATCTCCTTCATAATACAAATCCTGTATGGACGAAATTTTGCTAGTTAATTAATCCCAAAATTCCATCCAAAGAAACAAATATTGAGTTAGCGTACCTACCTCGATATAATGGAGTCTTAGGTCTAGCTTCTCAACGTTAGAAAGCTGTTTGACAAAACTATAGGCATCATTGATCACATTATTCGTTACAATGAATGAGTTAACATCAGCTTTCTTCAAATTGGAAAATGCCCGACTATCTTCATCTTTATCTTCAAATTTCACTGCATCTTCTACTTTCGCTACATCTTCAAGATTAGTCCAGGAAAAAGTATCCAGGGAAAACCTATCCCCAAAAATTTTGCAGAACTTTAAGCGTAACTCAGTAAGATTAGGGCTTTTGAGTAGTTGAATTTTAAAGCTGGTACTTAATCCGACATGATATAGACGCATGATCCTTAGCTTTGGGAAACAAATATATCTTGGAAAATAAATTCTACCAGCATTCAGGGTCAGTGCAACCAAGGTATTACATGTAAATAAGAAGGTAATGGGAAAATCAAAATATTTGGAGGCTGGAAACAAATAAGCTTCTGAACTCCAGAACTTACTGCAGCGCTTACCCATGCATTAATATGAGGTGCGTCACATGCACCATCCTTGAGTTTAAGTCGAAATCTTGTCATAGCAACTTTGTCATGGTGGTGCAGAAAATTATCAATGAAATTCGTTAAACTTTCCACCTTATCACGTTCCGATTCTTCAAAGTTGAGATCAGGAAGAGATTTCAATAAATTTTTCCACCGCTTTGACAGAATCATGGTTCTGAAAACTTCTTTTGGAGGAAGAAAGGAGATGATATGATGAAGAACTGAATCATGGAGTGAGCTGATTCTATCAAAATTGTCGCTCTCACTCACCCTTGGCTTCTTCAGATGAGCTTCTAATTCTTCCATGTTCAAATATATTTTTGAAAGAAAGCGTATATTTCTGAATCCAAATCCAATCCAATCAAAACTCGCTGTGTTGTGCTGGTGAGTGAGCGAGTGTATTTCAAACGGTGGAATCCATACGAGAAAGAGTTCAAGAACATGCAACCTACACAAAAATTACCAATCAACCAACCATCAAAGCTTCACAGAAACATAGCATTACAAATAGAAACATAGAGCATAACAAAACACTGACCGAGACATACACTGATGCCGAACCTGAAACCCTAATTTTTCAATTTTGCTCTAAATCTACAATAATCAACGAAATCATAGAACACGGATTTACATACAAAACAAAATCCCCAAAAATATAAACACTACCAGCCTAATTTCAGACTTATCAATTCTAGGGTTCGTCGATTTGGTTTCAGAAGACAACAACAGTAAACGACATCAATAATCAAAAACGACTTCTAGCCAGAAATTAAATTACCTGATTCAAATACTCGCTCAAGTACGCTACTTTCACTTGCGATGACAACACCAATCGAACGTCAAACTAACAAACCTTTACCCACGTCCGAAAGCTTCGACTGTTAATGTTCGAAAACTACCGTTTTCGACTACATTTACCGGCAAAAAATGGCACACGAAAGGTTTCTAGTGTTCTGTCAGCGTAGGTATCCAAGAACCAGGTATCCATGAAAAAATCTCCCACGACGAACCCTCAACAGTATTTTTTAAGAAAAGAGCTAGTGGTGGGTTGGAGACCAGGATTTTGATCGGTTGGATTAGGGAGGGTAATCCATGAAAGGACAATATTGCCCTTGAGAAATAGGTCATGCCAGGTACGAAAATGGGGTATTGGAGAATAAAAAAATTACAATTCCAAAACCCCAAACGACGACGTTTTAACCGGCCAATCCGTCCTACGTTTTTCCACGTTCGTTTCCGCCGATTCATTTTTAAAATGAATATTAATCCGTTTCTTTTCAAACGTATTTACAAATATTTGTTTTTATATTCGTATCTTATTTATTTTTAAAATTAATATTTATTTTATCCATTTTTATTATTTATATTTATTTTTTTTACTATCCATATTTATAAAAAATATATGAATATTTGTGAATACGGATATTGGCAAATCAAATTGTTAATCTTAAGTATAAATTCAAGTAAATAAGCCCTAATCAAGTCAATCTATAAAGAATAAATGCCTTTGTGCATTTAATTTAAATTCTAATTCAATTAAAAACAGTACTCTCCGTTGTCGTCGCATTTTATATTTTTTTTCAGTTTGGACTCATACACATATTTATCACTTAATAAGTTCCGTTTATTAAATTATTAACTTACCAATTAAGAATCAACAATTAGTGACCATAAACACTGCTCTCAATTTGTTGTATTCCTTTCTGACTTGGAACACACCATCAACAGCAATATGCTCGGTGTCCTTGACTTCTCTAAATACGATCGACCCCAGTAAATTTTTGGCCACTGTTAGTAATATACATGTTGACAGGATATTTACACTTACATTTGTAAATAAATAGTTTACAATAATATTATATAAAAATAAGAATAACTTTCATTTTCATCCTTTTATATTAAAAAGAAAGAAAAAAAAAAAAGGAAAAAAAAATAGTTATTTCACGGATTTTGGATTGGTTTTTGGTCTGTTTGAATTTATAAAAAAACGGGTAAAGTTAGAACTCGTTTAAATATATTTTTGAAAGGTAATAAGTAGTTTATTTCATTATTTTGAGTTGAATTTGTGTTTAATAAAAAATAAAATTTATTTTTTAAAAAAATACTAATTTTTAAAAAAGAATTTAGATTGATTACAACAAATAATTAAATTTGGAATAAACTTAATTTTTAGTATAATAACAACTAGTTAGTAGATTAAAATAAATATAATATTTTTTTTACTAAGTGTTCAACAAAACCTAAAAAAAATACACTATAAATTTGTTTGATACTATTAAGTACACACGAAATTTAATTTTTAAATATTTGAGTATAAAATATTTAAATGATAAATTTGTTTTAATTTATGTTTTATTAAAAAAAAAAGATAATTAAACTGAAAAAAGAATTACATAAAAACTAAGAAAAAATATGTGTAAAATAAAAAATATATATATATATAATGGTTTTATGACAAATAAGGATGAGAAGATTGTCTAAAATGTGAAAAAAAAGTGTTGACAAATAAAAATAATACTAAAATAAATAAAGTTCTTAGAAAAATTATTGCAATAATTTAATATTAATATTTTCTTTTTTCTTTCTTAGCCTCACTAGATCATATTTATCATTTTTTTTTTATTGGGAGCTAAACTTTAATAATTTTTAATTTATTATTTGGAGCTCAAAATAACACTCTTTCATTGAGTCTTAATATGCATTCTTCTTAAATAATTAGTGGAGTTGGATAATTTGTTCGAACTCGTAAATATATTTTCCGGTTAGAGCTGGGACTGAGCTTGAATATTTTAATTCTAAAGTTTGAACGGCCCATGATCTTGGCATTGGTTCTCCATCAAGTGCAAAGCAAATTTCCACTTTTAACTTTTTTTATGAGGTACATGTTTTGAGAAATGAGAAATTACTTTTAATATCTTAATGTTATTCTCTTTAATTTGTTCAAATCTTGCATTCAAATTTTTGTAATAATTACCAATAATATATAGAATATAAGGATTGAATCAAAAGATAACACTAAATTGGATTCAAACACGCATTGGATTTGTATTTGTATACGTTCATATAGGTATATGCCCACTCAAAGAGCCCTCTGATCAAATGCATTACTCTCTTAAGAACCAAAAACTTTTCATATATTATAAGCACGTATATCGTGTGTCACTAATAATTTTAGTTTTAAATGTATTTTTCTAATTCTCCAATCAGTCAGAGAGAATTTCGCTACTAATTTTTACTATCGCTTGACTTATGGAAAAGATAATTGCGTTAGTCTGCGAGTCATTATCACCGAATAATTATGTCTCCTAAATTGAGTTTTCGATGACGATTGGGTTCCTTTTTTTTACTGGGGGTGTTTAAATATAATAATTCTAGTTATTGACGATAATTTTTAACTGATTGACAATTTTAATACAATATTTTAATAAGCTAACTTAAAGTTTCTAATTTATTTTTTTAGAAAAGTCATTTAAATTTTTTTGAAGGAAAATTTCAAACATCATATAAATATTTACTCTTGATAAGTTTATGAATTTGGTAGGATACACTTTTGGTTGATAAAATTACTGTAATCGCTATAGTTTGGCTATTATAAAATAAAAATAAAATAAAATTATTGATAATTTGTTAACCTAAAAATTTCGATAATTAAGTCACGCTTAAGAACAAGAAAAAAAAAAAGGGATAAAATTACAATAAAGAAGATAGATTCAAGAATGATTGGTTAGAGCTTTGTATGCATTTTTAGTAATTTTCTTAGCTTTTTTATGTTAGAGAGTTTTTAATATTTATAATAATTAATAGTGTATCTCTTAAATTTTTATACATACGAGTCATTGGATAAGCGAGAGGCGTTTTTTTTTAAAGGGGTTGTGTGCTAATATGGAATAATAAATTATTGTATAATTATTATTATAAATTTAAATTAACATAATAATTACATAAACTGTAATTTATACCGTACAAAATCTTAAATATTAAATGATAGTATACAAAGATCTTACAACCCCAACATAGCCATTTCGCTGCCCTCCCCGTTTTTAAGCTGGGTTTCGGGCAGACCCTCGACAATTTTTTCTTACCTGAGAATAATAACATCTATGCATTTAGTGATGTTGACATTTTGCCGTTATCTTAATAGAGTTAGGGGCGACCCTGTTTACGTCTTAAATTTTGTGCTATCCGTAGCATCCGCTACAAATTCTATTGAAAGAGTAAAATGGATTTTAGGGTTTTTACTAAGACATACAAAATGACGAATATACTCATATACAGTTTAACGTTTTTAACGAAATTGGATGACGGGGAGTGATTTATTAAAACTTGTTTTCATGTGACCTGAAATGTTAAATCGCGAAATCTCAAGAAACTAAAATATTATTAAGCCATTGGAAAATCTTGCAATATATCAAACAAATTAATTACCCACAATTGATATGTCAACAAGAAAGTTGTAGCAAGACTCTGTAAAAACAAAAGTGCTTAGTGTTCCGTAAAAGCATTAGGAACTGGTTCAACTACGTATGGCATGATTATAGAATACCAATCCTGCTCTTCCATCTCTACCGTTTCTTCTGCCCGACAATATTTAGTCTCAAGATAAATTCAAAGCAAAATTGGCCACTGAATCGGGTCATGAGTTTCATGTTCTAAGTCCTCTTGCGTCCACGTAAAATCCATGTTCTATTTGCCCTTGTTTTTATTATTGTAAATGGAACAGTAGTGGCTTTCGATTTGACCCTATAGGCTTTCGATACGACCCAGTTAATTAAGCCGATATTTAATTTCTTGCTCCTAGATAGAAAACCCAGGCAGAAAACCTAGGCCATTGTGCTATTATAGTTTCACCATATTTCACCGACATTTTCTACAGAAATCAAACCAGTTCATTTCCCTAGAAAATCAAGTAGCAATTTTTATTTGTCGGCTTCCTGTTGCAAGAAGGAAGAGTCGAAGGTAGAGTGTTTTAGTCTCTATGTTTCGATATGTTTCTGATTTTTACTACTCGCTTTAAAATTTGAACTTGTGCTTTTCTGCATGACCTACTCTGCTTTATTGCTTTGCTTTGTGCAATTGGGTCTTTTTGCACCTTCAACCTCATTGATTTCATATTCCCCTTTTATTAAGCATTCCTGATCTGGGTTTTTACCTCTTTTGTTTCTTCATTGCTGAAACTGTTCCAATTTTGAATAAGCTTTCAGGCTTTCTACGTTATCATTCTTCAGTTTGTACAAAAGAATTAATCTTCTAATCCGAGCTTTTCACGTGGGTAAGCAATTCGCTAACCCTGATAAAGAGGATATTGTTTTTAGCGCAATATGTGTGAATTTAAGACAAAGGAAATGGAAAGTCTTGGAGCAAATGATGCTGAGTCTCACAAATTCATTTGCAAGTCGTGTAGTCTGCGAGTTCCGGCAATCACCAAAATTAGCTTTGGAATTTTACACTTGGTTTTGGAGAGAGCAAGGGCATTGCACACTCATTAGAATCTTCTTGTTCTATAGTTCGCGCGTTGGTCAACTCCAGGAGATTCGACGATGGATTGTCGATAATGGGGAACTTAATGCGTGAAAATAATGTGCCCCCATTGGAGGTTTTGGAAGGGTTACTTGATAAACGGGTATTGCATCAATGGGAAGATTGCTGAGGCATTTGCATTGTTTCCTGAAATGAGAAATGCAGGGATTTCAGTTAACAAAGTTAGTTACAACATATTTATAAAGTATTACACAAGTTTGGGTGTTTTCAACAAGCAAAAGAGCTTATGAAGGTGATGATTCTTCATGGCATTCTTCCTGATTTCATAACATACACAACTCTTGTTACCAATTTCAGTGAGAATTGCAGTCCTGACGAAGTGATTGAATTGCATGCCTACGTGGTCATAAACGGAGTAATTCCGGATAGGCAAACGTATAAGATCACTGTTCGTCCGCTGCTTGGCAAAAATGGTGCAGATGATCAAGTGTAGCATGGCAGAATGGATCTCTGAGGCCACCATGGATTTGATTATTTCGATGGCCTGACAATCAACTTATCAATCCTCTGATTAACCACTACTCTCTACTTTAGGACCAATTCTGTTTCTGCTCAATTAAGTACGTACTGAATGTTTGCAGACGGGGAACCGGATGTACTTTTCATATTATCTAGGACTCCAATTCTGTTTCTGGAGTAACTTTATACTGCACGGTACCTTCGTCTTTTGCAGTAACTTTATAGTGCACGATACCTTCGTCCAATGTTCCGTCAGTTAAAAATATGTCTTAGAACTAATCATATTATATAATTTAAAATTATTATTTTTTTTATATAAATTTTATATTTATTTATAAAATTATTTACAAATAATAAAATAGTATTTATTATATCTTGTATTATATTCAATTGCTACTTATTTATTTTCTTAATTAATACGAGATATATCCCTGTATGTATTATGTGTTGAGATTCTATTTATAAAAAGTCATAGATATGAGAACAGAATCTTTAATTTAAATCATTCAAAATTAGTTCCCGATTGAGGTGTTATCATCAGGGATAATAATATTACATGATCGGTATATTTTGTTGCTGCTAATGATTAGTATTTGATACTAATAGTTAGGTGACGAGTCTCATGTCATAAGAACACAAACATGGGTATTGCATTTGAAAATGTGATACTGAACGTGACAAAATATGATTAATCACATGGGTGAATATCCACAATCAATGAATAATTACACAGTCGTACTAGTGTACCATTAATCCTTAGACCTGAGATATCACGGCTGCAATCTGCAGTGAGATACATCGTTCACTTGTATATATAGCACTGGGCTAATCACACTTGGTGAAAGAAGCTTGATGACAATGTGTTCTTATTGTATGAGAACATGTGATAGTCGAGATAGAATCTGCTGGCTCAGATATTTGAGCTTGAGATCCTAGACAGAATTGTCATCTAAGGAGATTAAATCTCTGGCCAGAGTACACGAATTCTAAAAAAGAGTTTTTAGATTTGTGAATCCCGTTTATGATTGAGATTTTGATCCTATGATTGAGTTAGGAGTTTGACTAAATCATGGCCTGCACTCATTCGAGAGTTGACAGCAGAGGGACCTTACTACATGTAAGTATGACTATATGAGTTCATCTGAATTTCATTCTCTGTGTTTTAGGAGTTATGATATCTTGCTAAAGATCACTCATGATCATTGAGAACTTCAGCTATAAGGAATTATGCTGAAGTGATACGAATATGTTCATATTTGCTCATGTCTAGTTCACGGCGAACCCAGGGGGTCACACACAATAATTAGTAGTTAATGATGGGTAAAACAAATGTCATTAAGTTGTTTAATTATATTTCGTATTGACGAAAATGATATTACACTGATAAGTTGATTAGTAGGTAATTCCTATTCTTTATAGTAAAGAATTCGATTTTTTGACTATAACGAGCTAGCACTCGTTGGTTTGGAAAAATTAATGGTATTAATGGAGACTTGAAAAAATATATTTTGATATATCAAGTAATAAATAAAATTATTTATTTATTATAAATAAAGGCTAAGTATTCATTTATTAATAAATAAAGTGTTTATTTATTAAATATTAAATAATTGTTATTTAATATTAAATGAATATTTGGATGACACATGGCACCATTGTAGTTTGCCAAATGTCATCATCATATATGTTCCTAATTCTTATTTTTAATCAAATGGCCAAGAAAAATACTTTTAGAAAAAATATATATATATTTAATTAAATTATTTAATTAAATAATTTATTATATTATTATAATATGTTATAATATAATTAATGTTATTATAAGCTAATAACAAAATAAATTTGGCCAATTATATGTTTACATGTGTTTTCTTTTCATTTGTTTATGTTTTAATGTATGACACCTATCTTTTACTTGCATTAAATGGATTCAAATCCACTTTTTAATATTGTTTTTTAATGATAAATGCATCCATACGTGGGAGAATGGTAGGCAATTGAAAAATGAATGATTTTGCTTTGTTTTGAATAAAAAGAAAAAGAAAACAAATAAAAAGAAATAAGAATAAAAGCATACGGTGGAAGAAAGATTCAAAGCCTTTTATAGCTTTTTAAAGAGCAAGAAAGGAAAGAAAAGAAGAGAAAAAGAAAATCAAAAGTTAGTTTTTGAATTCCTATCTTCTCTATACAAAATCAAAGTACATATATGTTGATATATGTACTTAGTTTGCAAAATAATTTTATAAGCCAAAGTTTGTCTCTAACATATTGCCATCAACTCCATTATTATCTTTCTAGTGTATGGATACCATTGGAGGTTTGGAGGAGACTTCAAGTTTGGTGAAGAAAGCATTTAAGGTAAGTATTACATTAAACTTTAAGTAAATGGCATGTTAAATTTGTTAACGTGTTAATATGCATAAAATATAAATAATTGATCATTTAGGTTTGGCATGAAAATCTCTTTTTATCAATAATGCCATTTTATTTTTTATATTAAAATTTTGAGTAGATATCAAAATTTATTAGACTAAACATATTGAATTATCAATGATTAAATTATTAGAAAATATTATTAATTTTAGATAAATATATCACCATTAAATTAATAAGATTTTGCTAAAGAGTATTCTTTAAATATTTATTAAAGTGCTTATATTTAATAAATTATATTTTTTAATATATTAAAATTTATGATTAATTATTTTATTAAATATAAAAATTATATAATAAATATAAAAATTTTAACAAATATCTTAAAAATATAAAATTCAATTAACAAGAGAGGTATGTTACCACCCGTGGGTGCGGCTTGGGTGGCTCGGGCGTGGGTCTTTACTTTGCGAGGTCCTGTGTTCGATCCCTCATG
>JAWDEX010000006.1:7035859-7053543 GCA_035221805.1 Trichilia hirta | reverse complement strand
AAAATCATCATCTTCTTTCACTCTTCTCTCTTCTCTTCCTCTCATTTCTTTCTGCCATTGATGAACCTGCAAGCTTGTTGGTTGTTCTCCTATCTCAACATTTTACACACTTGATCAAGCATTTTGTGGCTTAAACACTAACAAATCAACATATTTTATCATAGGCCAATAACATTTAAGCCCCTAAGTTTTTATATATTTATAATTAAGAATATAAGTTATTTATTTATAACAAATAGATCTCCACATCATATAAAATGACTGATACACATTTCTCTGTTATTCTCGAGGTCAAAACTCATATAAAGATCATGTTCATGTCAACTAGAGTTTAGGGACTTCTCTGTATAAATAAAGAGGTTATATATTTATTCGTGATAATATAAAACTTAATGGATCCAAGTGATATTATTTCCTGAGATCCCCGTTAAACCCATCATTGAAGAATTCATTTCCATCCATGGGCCACGGTCATGAGTAAAGCATCTTCCATGCTTTAGTTTCATTTATTCGTGTTACCCATTTGTCAAAGCAACAAAATTTGTTGTGAAATCACCAAAATGACCATGAGCCATATGCAATTATTCAATAGCTCTAAATTCTAATAAATCTATATAATAATGTCAAATTGGTGAATGACAAGTGCCTGTCTTTATACAATTTAATAGAATAAGCAACCAAAGAGAAAAAGTTGAAAATGAAAGCATAAGGAATCAATTTTGTTTATAATGCATTCAATAATACAATTTTCTATTCACTTGATTTGATATTAAAGATTGAATAAAATCCTAGAAACAAGAATTAATAATCACATCTCTTGTCTTCATCAAAACATTAGTAGACAAAGGCTTTTCCACTTACCCACTTTGCCCTTTTGTTATGACTAATCACCCATTTTGCCCTCTTGTTAGTAATAATTACACCCATTTATCTATCTTAACAAAAATAAAAATAACTTAATCATGATCTAAATTGGTTACAAAATTGATGAAATTCAGATTACACGAGGATCGGTTAATTTTAATTGATAGCTCGATACATTTGAATTTATTAAATATCATATTTTATAAAATATGAACGCAAGTATGATTATCGACTCTTTAATGTTAAATTTATAAAATTTAGAGTTAAATTAGTAAAAATTATATAATTTATACACGAAAAAAAATTGAGACAATAAATTTTTTCGTAAGACAATGTCAATATAGTTTTTCAAAATGTGAATATAGTACGAAATTGTCAATAATCTAACACTGAGTTGTTGAAATTTAAGTTTTAATTTTAAATTATATAAAAAAAAAATTGTGTACATAATTCAAACTAAAAAAGGGTAATCATTCGGCATAAAAGGGAAGGAAAATAAACCTACGAAAATGCTGGAGAAAATTTCCTCAATACAAAATTGGTAATATTTCTACATCTAGGGGTAAAATAGTAAGAAAATAATGAGTAGAGTGGATAGAAGTCCATGGCCACCGACACTATCTGCTCATTGTGATTTGCATGTAAATATTTGACATAAATTTTAATTTATTAATTTATATAGTATAATAAAAGATATAATTATTATATTATTAATAATAGTTTCAAAGATCTTATTTATGTATGTGTTTTTAACTAAATTTGAATTTAAAATGGGGTGAAAATATTATTATAAAAATATTAATATTAAATATTATTTTTTACTTTCCATTTAATTTATAAATTATTATTAAATTTAAAATAAAATGATTTTTAATTTAGTTTTAAGAAAAAAAATATTATTTTATTATATTCTGAGAACTCAAACAAAGGAATTCACTTGAAGATGAGCTAATTTAATTTTAAAATCTTGACCCTTCTCCAAGGTTTCATCTTAATCTGAGCATGGATAATTTATCTGGGTTTCCATTAAACTATATTATTTAAATAGAGAATGTTGGTAGATTTTATTTCTTCTCTGAATGAAGTGCTTGATAAATAAAATAAGTGTTATTTTATTTATTTATTAATTAGAATATTCTTAAAAGTCTTGGCTAGAGATCCACAAATAAAGGAAGTCTAGGAAGGTTAATTGTATTATTATTTAAATTTAAACAATAATAAAAAAATAAATTAAATATTTTATAAATAATAAATAATTTTGTATTTTATTTAAACTTATATATATATATATAATTGAATATATATTTTTATCTTTTTTCTAAATATTTATATAAATTCTAATTTATTAAAAAAAGTTGCTAATTCAAATAATTTATTATAATTATAATAATATTTTTTAATTAAAATTATTTAAAAATTTTAATATATTAAATTATTTTTATTTTTTTAATCTAAAGTTATAGATTTAAGTTTAACTAATGAATGGGAGTTTATGATTACTTTCAAAAATCATAAGACTTAAATGTATACTCAATTAAATCTTAGATGTACGTATGGTTTTTGCTTTACAATAATTATTTAAATTTTTTTAACAATCTCTTAATTTTTCACTATGATTTTTCAACTCCTACACGGTAAATTTTGAGTTATTATAGTTAGAGAGAGCAATTTCTGAGTCTGCCTTGATTATTAGTGAGTCCGGACCTAAATTTAGATGTTTAAAAGCTAAATCAGATTCGGAGTGAAGTTTGATTTTGTTTGAGTGCGCACTAAATGCAAATGCAGGCTGAAGTTTTTGAATGAGGGTTTCCAAACATCGTCTCTGTGGCAAAAAATTTGGATGGGATCGTGGTTGATTGCTATCGGCCGAAATTTTTTTATCTTATTTTATAATAAATTTGATATTCTCTTTTAATTTTATACACAATAATCGATTTTTGTAAATTTAAAGTTTAAATTTTAACTTTAAATTTAAGAAAAACGGTTAATTGTATAGTAAATATAATAATATTATTATGTATAAAATTAAAAAATGATTTTAATGATATTAATTTAATATAAAATAATGTTAAAAAATTTTGGTCAATGACAATCAAGACAATCACATCCGAGTTGTGTGTCAAGTGCATGTAAATTTCATTAAGAATGCTAATAACATATTTAATAATTTTAATAATACAAGCTAAATATAGCTGCATTCGAACATATCTAGTTTTTTGTGAGTTGGGTCGGGTACAGATATTTTTGTTATCTCTTATTGTATTTCAAAACTCATGACTTACATATAAAATGTTAGAAATACACCAAAATTTAAAAAAAAAATAAAAATAAAAATTGCAAAACAAGAGTTGAAAAGCAACGTCGAAATTAAGAAAGTATAGGATACAACTACATCATGCACCATATAATATGCGCTTAGATTGCAGCAATTTAAGTTTGAATTTACTAATAACAAGTTTGTACAAATTCATCTACCAATGTTCTTGATAAAATCTAAATTTATGCGAGCTGGGCAACACAGATAACGTTTTGGTCATTCGTGCTGACCGTCCTAACACTCAACTATACGGGGGATGGAAAGACAATAAATGTTCAAGAACCTGTCCCGTCACACCCACAGTCTCCAACCTTAGGCCGTAAGTGATTGGAAGCTCGAATAACAACTATCAAGATGCAACGGAAAATTATATTGTCCATCAGACCCTAAATGAGGACGAACTCTCATGAAATCCAACTCAAGTTTTTGAACTCTGTTTTCTGCAGCAAATTTGATCCAATTATCAATATCACCATCGGAAACAAATTCTTAATCCTTGTATACTTTGACAAACCTGCAGCAAACTCAATACGTGATTGACCCAGTTCGCGAATGCATGCCTTTCTATATCCAGGGGCACAGTTTCCCAATCCAAATACGGGCAGCTTAAAGCCATCGTTGTTATTGGTTTGTGAAAGTTTAAACACACAGTAATCCACGTCTATAAATATCTCCATCTCCTTGATAGTAAGCTTGTCCTCGCTGCTTCTTTCCTGATCAATTAAGATGAAATATGCACAAGAATATCATCCGGGAATTCACTAGTGCGATTCCCAATCCATCTTGGCTTCTTTTTATCTTTTTCTCTTATGCAATCCCCAATCCATCTCTGTTTCCTTTTCGTTGTCCAATGGTTCGTTGCAGGGCCAGAGAAGGATTAAGTGGAATTCGAAATGAGGTAAACTCATTTATAAATGAGGTAAAATTCCCAAACAAACGAGGAATGCAACAATTATTCAAGCATAATAGATAGCATGAAAAAACATATATATATATATATATATATATAAGAACAGGATGAAGAATTAGGATCCTCTGTTGATTTAAATACAAATAAGGACATAATGTTTAAATTTCTTTTATACAAGTCCTTGACGTTCTGTCATGTTCTTCTATCATGTTCAATTATACAAGTCATTGGAAAACTTTGCAATATATCAAACAAATTAAATTACTCAAGATTGATATGTCAACAAGAACGTTCCAGCAAAGACTATAGAACTGGCTCAACTAAGTGTCAACTCAGAAAAGAAAAACAAGTTCAATTTTTCCAGAGAAGATAATGCAAAACCTGCTCTTCAATCTCTTCTGTTTCTTCTACCAGACAATATTTAGTCTTAAAATAAACTCGAAGCAAAATGGCTACTGAATCAGATCATGAGTTCCATGTTCCATACTTCATTCTCATGCACATGTATGTCCGTGTTTTGTTTGCCCTTGTGCTTTTATTATTGTAAATGGGAACAATGGATGCTTTTCATATGGCCCAACAAGCAAAGTTGATATTAAACTCTTGGGCCGGACAACTACAACCCTAAGTCCATTGGATTCGTCTATTGTCTCCTATAAGAAGCGCCACTAGGATGCAAAAACATTTTCTACAGAATTCAGTTTCCTTCACTGTAAAATCAGGGAGCAAATTTTATTTCTTGGCTTCTCGTTGCATTTAAAGTATTGTGTTTCCGTCTCTGTCTTTCTGATTTTTTACTGTCTATTTCGCTTTAAAATTTGAATTTGAGCGTTTTTGCAAGATACCTTCAGCGGTTTATTACTTTGTGCAATTGGGCCTTTTCTGTGTCTTCAAGCTTATTGATTTCATATTCCCCTTTTGTTAAGCGTTCCTGAACTGGGTTTACACTCTTTTGTTTCTTCATTGCCGAAGCTGTTCCATTTATGAATAAGCTTTCAAGCTTTCTATGTTATCAGTCTTCAGTTTGTGCAAAAAGTAGTAGTCTGTTAATCCGGGCTTTTCACGTGGGTAAGCAATTCGCTAACCCAGGTAAAGAGGATATTGTTTTTAGGGCAATATGTGTGAATTTAAGACAAAGGAAATGGAAAGTCTTGGAGAAAATGATTCCCAGTACCACAAATTCATTAGTAAGTCGTGTAGTTTGCGAGTTTTGGCAATCACCAAAATTAGCTTTGGAATTTTACACTTGGTTTCGAGAGAGCAAGGGCATTTCACACTCATTAGAATCTTCTAGTTCTATAGTTCACGTGTTGGTCAACTCTAGGAGATTCGATGATGCATTGTCGATAATGGGGAACTTAATAAATGAAAATAATGTGGCCCCATTGGAGGTTTTGGAAGAGTTGCTTGATAGTTATGAAAAATGTGATGCAACTCCAGCCGTGTTTGATGCCTTGGTTAGGGCTTGTACTCAAAATGGAGCCACTGAGGGTGCTTATCAAGTGATTCAGAAGTTGAAATCGAAAGGTTGTTTGGTTTCAATTCATGCTTGGAATAATTTTTTGAGTCATCTTTTGAAGTTAAATGATATTGATAGGTTTTGGAAAATGTGTGAGGAAATGTTGTCTTGGGGATATGTCGAGAATGTGAATACTTTTAACTTGGTTATTTATGCAGTTTGTAAAGAATGTAGACTTGAAGAAGCATTATCAGTATATTATCGGATGTTGAAGAATGGGATATGGCCAAATGTTGTTTGTTTCAATATGATAATAAATGGAGCTTGCCAGATGGGAGACCTAGAATTTGCCATGAAGCTTTTTCAGAAGATGGGAGTTATGTCAGGTGATAATGTTTTGCCCAATTCAGTGACCTACAATTGTATAATTAATGGGTTTTGCAAAAGAGGAAGAGTAGCATTTGCTGAACAAATTCGTAGTGATATGGTTACAGCTGGTATTGTCTGTAATGTAAGGACCTATGCACCTTTGATTGATGGATATGCAAGAGGCAGGAGTTCAGAGGAGGCACTGAGGTTGTGCGATGAAATGGTGGAGCGGGGCTTGATGCCTAATACTGTCGTTTACAATTCAATCATCCATTGGGCTTTCGCAGAAGGAGATATAGATGGAGCTTCTGTGCTTTTATCAGACATGATTGAGAAGCATATATGCCCTGATCAATACACCTACTCTATCCTCACAAAGGGTCTTTGTAGAAATGGATATGTGATGCAAGCTTTCAAAGCTCATAACCAAGTTCTAGAGAAACATGTTCTAGAGGATGCATTTTCGCACAATATCCTCATCAATTATCTTTGCAAGACCAATAATTTAGCAGGAGCTAAGCAGCTATTGAGCTGTATGATTATTCGGGGTTTGATTCCTGACATTTTTACCTATGGTACTCTGATTGATGGGTATTGCAAGGAAGGCAAAATAGATAGTGCAGTTCAGATTTATGAAAATATGATAAAGGTCAGGGAAAATCCTAACTTAGTAATATACAATACCATTCTAAATGGCTTGTGCAAGGAGGCATCTGTAGATGCTGCAAAGTCTTTGCTAGATGCATTACAGAGGATAGGCTTACTTGATATCATAACCTATAACACTTTGATAAATGGGTATTGCATTGCTGGGAAGACTGCTGAGGCATTTGCATTGTTTTCTGAAATGAGAAATGCAGGGATTTCAGTTAACAAAGTCAGTTACAACATATTGATAAACGTTTTATGCAAGTTTGGGTGTTTTCAACAAGCTAAAGAGCTTATGAAGGTGATGATTCTTCATGGCATTGTTCCTGATTTCACAACATACACAACTCTTGTTACCAATTTCAGTAAGAATTGCAGTCCAGACGAAGTGATTGAATTGCATGACTACATGGTGCTTAAGGGAGTAATTCCTGATAGGCAAACGTATGAGGCCATTGTTAGTCCGCTACTTAGTGAAAAAGGTGTTGATGATCAAGGGTAGCATGGCAGAACGGATCTCTGAGGTCACCATGGATTGATTATTTGGATTGTCTGACAATAAGCTAATCCGTCCACTGATTAACCAGTAGTCTCTGCTTTAGAACTCCAATTCTGTTTCTGCTCAACAAAGAATGTGCCGAATGTATGTACACAGTGAAGTGGATGTATTTTTCATCTTATTTGGGACTCCAACTCTGTTTCTGGAGTGCCTTTATACTGATTGGTAACCCAACCATATGTTCCATCTGGTTATCGATTTTGGTATAGATATCTATAAGCTGCAACTTGCACCTGTCCGCCTAATGTAAATATTTTGCTTAAATCGACAATCCCACCAATAATTGCTGGACTAACCGCGTTGCCCTCCAAATTTCAACCAAATTTTCGAACTTGTTTTTTCATTTTCGAGTCACCCATATCACGGGTATCAGTGGAGGAAGGATGTAACCATCTACTTGCTAATTGCCATATTCACGACCCCAAAATACGAACATCAAGATATTTCCAAGTTGCAGGATTGCTTTCTCCTTTTCGGGAGGATCTGATTAGTGTGGCGGCATATTCCATTTGGAGTGAATTGATCAGGTACTTAAAGGTCCAGTGCTTCATCGAGATCATATCACATCAGATAGGCCTGCACTATGAAAATAAATTGCATAAAATATATAAATAAATGTGAATCAAATTAATGTCCCAAGCAATCTCAACGGTCAAAATCCTTATCGAAAATCCTCATCCACTCTCCCCCTTTCCCTTCACTTCTTCCTTCTCCTCCCCTCCCTACCAGAAGAGTCGCAAAATAAAATGACGGGACTCACAAAACAATCACCTAATACAAAGCAAACCCACATACCAAAACTCTCCCTCTTTCGATTCTTCTTCAGCTCCAAGAATCCATTATCACCATGTCTTGCTCAAATTTAACAGCAATGTGGGTATCCTCAAAACCATCTCTTCCTGATACTTCGTCCCTCTCTTTTGGGTCATTTCTCAACCCTTTCCGCCTTCCTTCTCACAATTCATCCGCCACCAGTCCTTCTAGATCTTCATCGGTTGCCCCGGTTCATTGTGGTCTCTGTGAGCTCAGAGATCGTATTGATGCTGTAAAAAATACTCAAAAGATCACTGAGACCATGAAACTTGTTGCAGCTGCTAAAGTCAGAAGAGCTCAAGAAGCTATTGTCAATGCCAGACCTTTCTCAGAAACTCTTGTCGAAGTTCTTTACAACATCAATGAACAGCTCCAAACTGAAGACATAGATGTTCCTCTGATCAAGGTTAGGCCTGTCAAGAAAGTTGCTATGGTGGTTGTCACTGGTGATCGTGGACTTTGCGGTGGTTTTAATAATGCTATTATCAAGAAAGCTGAGTCAAGAATTGCAGAATTGAAAGATCTTGGACTTGACTATACCATTATCAGTGTAGGTAAGAAGGGTAATTCTTATTTCCTGCGTAGACCTTATATTCCTGTCGATAAATTTCTTGAAGGAGGTTCATTACCTACTGCAAAAGAAGCTCAAGCAATAGCAGATGATGTTTTTTCCCTCTTTGTTAGTGGGGAAGTAGACAAAGTTGAGCTTTTGTACACCAAATTCGTGTCTTTAGTTAAGTCTGATCCTGTGATTCACACATTACTTCCATTATCACCAAAGGGAGAAATTTGCGATAGCAATGGAAATTGTGTTGATGCTGCTGAGGATGAATTCTTTCGATTGACGACAAAGGAAGGAAAGCTGACCGTGGAGAGAGATGTGGTAAGGACTGAAACCCCATCTTTTTCTCCCATTTTGCAGTTTGAGCAGGACCCAGTTCAGATTCTTGATGCTCTTTTGCCCCTCTATCTAAACAGCCAGATTTTGAGGGCTTTGCGGGAATCATTAGCCAGTGAACTTGCTGCAAGAATGAGTGCTATGAGCAATGCAACTGATAATGCAGTGGAGTTGAAGAAGACCTTGTCTGTTGTATACAACGGGCAGCGCCAAGCAAAAATTAGAGGAGAAATTTTGGAGATTGTTGCCGGTGCAGAAGCTTTAGTGTAGACAGAAGTAGATAAATTTATGACTGTTCACTTCCCTTATTCATTCAAATACGATTGTTTAAGAAGAGTTCTACAGAATTTCCACTTTTTTTTTTCTTTGTATTTCTCAGCTGCAAATAAAATTTACGCACACTGAGAACTTGCAATGTATCTTGGAACATAACTTTCTACTTTATCTTTGGATGTTCTTTTTTATTCTTCCTATACTAGTATAATTTGACTATGTAATTCCAGGTTCCCTTCGTTTGCTTATACTCCTGGTTCCTTATAAACAACAGGCTATTCTTGCTCATTCTATTTGATTGTTTTAAGTCAAGAAATTTTAAGTGTTATTGATGTCTGAAAAACCCATTTCATCTTTTTTCGTAAGATCACCAAAATAAGTACATTCCTCTTTATGTTGATCAACTTACAAACTTGCATTGCAGACAAAATCAATCATTGAGCCTTACTTGAGTTAGAATTTCAAACTTGTAGAGTTTTTATACTCAAAAGTTTACAGAACGATCCTAATCCCTCACATAAATGAAGATCAGCAAGCCAAATAAGCCATCCTGTTTTCCAAAATCATAATGCAAGAATTGACAAACCTCCTACAAAAAAGGAAAATGCAGAGAAAAACTGAGAGATCTAGCATTTCTATCAACAGAGAAAGATATGTAAGTCTAGCATATCTGACCCCATATAAGAATCAAGTCTCAGAGAAAAGACTTCTGTTGAAGCAAAAACCTAAGACTCCATTGTTTTCGGCATTCACCTTGGAAAGAAAAAAGGCTGTCCATAGGAAAAAGTCAATGTGTTTCCGTTTTTGCAGTGATGTTGTTGTCGCTGTTAACTATTTTCCTTTCTTGTTCCCACCTTCTTCATATCTCTGACTCTTACCTTCCATGGTGAGTTAACTTCCCAGATAGAGAGAAATCACAACAATTGATTATTGCATAAATGGTGTTAAAGAATTAGGTTGCAGGTTCAGAATAGATCAAGCTCAGGCTGTTTCAAACTTTCAAACAAGGTGAGATGCGCGCTCTAATTTTTGACCTGTTGAGTAGAAATCAAGGGTACTAACACACTCTTAAATTCTCTTCTGTTTATTATCTGGATAGGGTAAATTGATTTTAAAGGTATAAATTTTCAATTCTTTCATTACATTTTTAATATAAGCTTCACTTCTAAACATTTTACATTCCTCAACTTTGGGCTACATATAAAAAATGTGTTAATCGCAACTTAGAAGATTGTGTATTATTTTTTTTTTCTCATATTATTAGTAAAATAATATTATTAGGTATACAAAAATTGTTATACAAACCGATGTCATATTGTTATATGACATCGGTTTGTTATATGAGCACCCACTGCATGTAATCAAGTGGTTACATCTTGGGGGGCATTTGTGCTGGTCCTGAATTCGAATTTTTTAGAGTGCATTCAGGTATAAGAGTCTGGTGCAACCGGAGTTTTATCATGTACTTAGTACCACTGCAGTGTGGTTCCTGTACATGATCTTAATTAATTCAGGACAGATGCTGTGTGATCTACGAATACGTACCCTAAAGGGGTGAGTGCCTGGCCTGTGTATGGCCGACCACCGCAGTAATGACTGAGTATAAGAATTTTCTCGTCATCCAAAAAAAAAAATATTGTTATATGATTGTCACATATCTTTTATAAATTTTTATTTACGTAAATAAAAATATGATATTACATAGTAATTATAAAGTACTGTTTTATTAATTTGTATAAAAAATTTATATTCTTAAAACTATTAATAGTGAAAGGATTTATTAATTTTAAAGAAAATAGTATGTGTTAAAATTTTATTAAATAAGTATATAATTTTATTTTATCTAAAATTTTCTCCAATATTTTTATTAAATATATTTTATTTTCAAAATATAAAACACTACAAACCCAAATCCAAAAGAAATCTTTAAAAAATTTTAAAGAAAAAGAATTAACTTATGCTTGATTAAAATTGGAACACTTCCATTGTTTTTTTATAGCATGACATAATTTAATAAATAATAATTATAGTAATTTTTTATTTATGTTTAATATTAAATAATTTTATCTCACAATAATTATAATTTCAAAATCACACCATCTCAACACATAACAAATTCATATAATTTTCTCTCAATAATAACAGCATCAAGAAAAAGAAAATATGGTGAAGAATTGATAATCAATTCATTTGCGAGTAATGATATGAGTGAAAAATATGAATTAAGGGAGAATAACAAATATTTCTATAATTTTATAAAATAATAAATACAACTACTCTATTTTTCACAACAATAAATTTTCTCTTTAAATTTAAAAATTATGACAAATATTCTTTTAATGTCTGTCCCCATCTCAAAAATATTATAAGACTAAAGATAATAACATTATTTTAATAATTTTTCTATAAAAATTATAATACATTTCACACTTAAAATTGGGGAATAACAATAATTTTACTATCAAATAGGCAATAATAATCTTTTAAGAGATATTTATGGCAATTTTTAAAGTTTAAAAAATAATTTTATTAAAAAAATAAAGTAAAAAATATTTGTCATTTTAAGAAATAATAAAAGATATTTGTCATCCCCTATAAATTAATTTTAATTAAGAATAAGGCAAATACAAAATAATCATTTATATAATATATATATTTTAGAATATCAATGTGATTAAGGAATGTGTTCTATGCTTATTCCTTACTGTTTATATACACTTTGATATAGTTTCCTTTTATTTCTAATTTATTTTGACATCCCCGAAAATTTGTCACTTGCTTTCTCTATAATTTATGATTTTATTACTTAAATAATATTTTTTAAAAAATAACATTTATCTCATTTAAAATTTATACTCTCTTAAATTCTCTCAATAAAATTATTTATAAGTTTTTAATAATTATTAATTATTAATAAATGTTTGGATGATAGTTGAAAACTATTTAGAATAAATAGGTAATTTTGTTGAAGAATTTTGAGGAAGGTAATGATTTTTTTAAAAAGATGAGAAAATAACAAATAATTTTATAGTTTTAAGAAATTATACATATTTTTTTGTGTTTTTTAAAAAAATATTCCGTCAATGTCCTTAATTTTTATAAAAATGTGTTTCAAATTGCATGGTATTATAATTATTATAATATATAAAAAATAAATTAATTAATAAAATAATATTATAAAAATATTTATTGTCAATTTTAAATTTTAGAGATATTTATTAAAAAAATGAAAATATCTATAATTTTTTAAAATTATAGAGATATTTATAATTCCTCCAAAAAATATTATCTAAGTGATATTTTCCACCAAATTTTACCGTCAGGTTTCTAAATTTAATTTTTCACTAGAACAGAAACAGCCACAAGTTGAAAATGTACGCTTGTCACTTCCTCAATAGATCCCACGAACAAACTTCCAAAAATTGCTGACGTGCCATCATATTATTGGATATCTCAATTCCATTTTGATTGTACAACCGTCCAAGCACATCGCTGAATAATGGCCTCTAAAAAGGTTTAAGTTTTTGAAAGATTTACATGAAAAAAGGGGTAGTATTTATATCCTACTTGCGTATGCAAGTTAATTATTAATCCAGTCTTTATTTACTGTCCGATCTTTATCGCTTAAAAGTCCACGGTTAATATGCTCCAATGATAATAGCACACGGTACTACGGAATATAGAATGAAATTATAGACACTTGCGGCTGAGATTCTAAGACTCTTTTAGGGCATTTATTGGTCAAGACAACTCGTGAAGTTTTAATTTTTATATTAGAGTTTGATTTTTCTACCATTAATTATTATTATTTTTGGAATGTACTGTTGTAGAGGAAGATGGGTTTGTGTTCACTGCTGGATCAGTGATTAGATTAATTGCGGTGAAGGTGTTTAAAAGAACGCACCTTCAGCAAGCAAACATTCGTCTCCTGACATATAGAAGTTAGTACCCATGGAAGTTGGTTTGCAGTTGCCGAGTTCAGTTAGTTGCAGAGCTGTGCTTCATGAGATAGGCGTCTTCAAGTTCAAACCTTTTGTGGGTTCATTCTCTCATGTCAACACAACACAAGTAAGTCGATTTCTTGATTCTGAATATGAAGGAATGAAGAACTATTTGTATTTTGTTGGAAACAATTCCTGTGGTGATTAGAGTTTGTTTACTCATTGAATTTCGATTTCCAATGACTCATACTGATCATTTTGTTCTGATTTCTGGTTCACTTATTGTTTAATTATAAAAGTTTATTTTCTTTTTAATTGGGCATTTGACTTTCATTCGTTTTTACTTTGTGTATTTAAATCAGGACTTGGTATAGTGGCGTCCGTTTCATTTATTTGACGGTAAGAGTATAATTTTAATGGAATACACTATAACATGATGGATCTGAAATTTTGGTACTATTGCTTTCAGTTTATTTCATGGCGCAATGAACACCCCGCAAGAGGAGTTTTCCATAGAGTCTATGCTGCTTCAGGTTGGTTACTTGCGTAGTTCTAGCTGAGCCAGTTTAATATGAAGTTAACAAATACATAGATTTTTCAAAATTTATTTTGGTTGCTGCATAGATTTTGCAAAGAGGAGACAAAGAAAGGTCTCAACACCAAGATCTAAGGACACTGCTCCAAAAGGATTTATTCCAAAATCACCTGTGGGAACAAGCATCCAGAAAAGAGATCAAAAGAAAAATGGTGAGAAAGAGGGTTCAGGCATGCCAGGGTCGGGGGAGTATGGAATGCCTACGAAGAATATATCCTTGAGGACAGTTGGTATTGACCCAAAACCAGTAGTTGAACTTTATAGGGATAAACAAATTGAGGAAGGAGATGTTGATATAACTGAAAAGGAAGATGAGGATATACCATGGATGAGTAAAAATTTATCACCTTTGAAAAGCAGTCAAGTGGTGGAAAATGGAAGTGTAGGCAGAATTGATGATGTGCTCCAGAAGAAAGAGACAAGTCCCAAAACAGATATTGAGAATGTGACAGACAAGTCAACTTCAAATAGAAAGCATTTGGTTCTTAATAAGAGCAATGTTGTTGTAAAAGATGAAAGTAATAAGACTGATATAAAAGCCTCTGATGTTGCTGGCCTTGAATTAAAGATGGAAAGGGAAGCAAATTTGCATAAACTAGAAATTGAGAAGCTTGCTGAAGAGAACTTCCTGTCTGGAAACAAGATATTTGTTTATCCACCGGTAGTGAAACCTGATGAAGATACAGAGGTGTTCCTTAATAAGAGCCTGTCCACTCTGAATAGCGAGCCCGATATTCTCATCATGGGAGCCTTCAATGACTGGCGATATAAGTCTTTTACATTCAGGTTGAGCAAGACCCAACTCGATAGGGATTGGTGGTCATGTCAGCTTCATGTTCCCAAGGAAGCATATAAGATGGACTTTGTATTCTTCAACGGACAAGATGTGTATGATAATAATGATCAGAAAGATTTCTGCATACCTGTAGAAGGTGGAATGGATGCATTTGCATTCGAAGATTTCTTGCTTGAGGAAAAACGTAGGGAGCAAGAAAAACTTGCTAAGGAGAAAGCTGAACAGGAAAGACAAGAGGAAGAGCGGAGACAATTTGAAGCAGAACAAGCAGCTATTGAAGCAGATAGAGTGCAGGCAAGGATGGAGACTGAGACAAGACGAAACAAGTTGCAAGAGCTGATGAAACTTGCTGCAACGTCAGTTGATAATGTTTGGTACATAGAGCCCTGGGATTTTAAAGGTGAAGACTTGGTCAAGTTATATTATAATAAAATATCCGGTCCTCTTGCTCATGCTAAGGAGCTCTGGATTCACGGGGGGTATAATAATTGGAAAGCTGGGTTGTCCATCGTTGCTACACTTTTCAGCTCAGAGAAAACAGATGGAGACTGGTGGTTTGCTGAAGGTAAGTGCAAATATACATTTTCTCTGCTGTTTTTTCATGGTGGCTCATTGCACTTGGAAGACATTACTGTAGTTGGATTTACTGGAAGAAAAAAATGAAAATGCTCTGGATGCCTCCAATGACTTATGCAACATAACTTTCTGAGTGCAGTTCTTGTACCCGATCGAGCCCTTGTGTTGGATTGGGTCTTTGCTGATGGGCCGCCTGGGAAAGCCATTGTGTATGATAACAATATGCGCCATGATTTTCATGCTATTGTTCCAAAAAGCTATCCTGACGAATTATATTGGGCTGAGGAAGAACACCAGACATTCAGGAAACTGCAAGACGAGAGGAGACTAAGAGAGGAAGCTATTCGTGCCAAGGTCATTGATTAAACATGGAATAAAAAATTTGTCAAAGATGAAAATTTTTTGTGGCTCATTTCTATGAAAGCATTCTTGTCATTTTTATAGTTGACTAGAGTTTTGATTTGGTGGGTCCCTTCTGATACTTCGTTTTCTTATGACAATTGTGAATTTGACAATACTCAAGATGGGTATTGGAGGTTCTGTTATCTGCATTTATGTTGAGGAAAATTTAGATTTTTTTCGACTAAAGTATTGATGTAGCCTATAATTGATATCTTTTTCTTTTTATTGTACCTTGTTGCTGATTTCTGATTTCTTTCTTCTCTATTTTCAGGCTGAGAAAACTGCACACATGAAAGCTGAAACAAAAGAGAAAACATTGAAGAGGTTTCTGTTGTCCCAAAAACATATTGTTTATACTGATCCTCTTGATGTTCAAGCGGGAACTACAGTGAAAATTTTTTATAATCCTGCCAACACAGTTCTCAATGGAAAATCTGAAGTTTGGTTCAGATGTTCATTTAATCGTTGGACCCATCGCATGGGTCTATTGCCACCTCAAAAGATGTTGCCTGTGGAACATAGTTCTCATGTTAAAACCACAGGTGAGTTGTCTTCTTATAAAATACATTTTTGGAAAACAGTGCAAGATTTATGACCAGTTTATGATTTTTAGTTGTAACCATCTCATTGCAATATAATGTCCTAGGTATGATTTCCTTATCAGAAAAAATAAAAAAGAGTTGTGTTTTTTCTTCAATTATTACAATATGGTCATTGTGTTGCCAACTTTTCAGCTGCTGCGTATTTTCAAAAGAATTTGAAGACTGGACAACAAAATTAAAACCTTGTTACCCGGTGCCGAAATAGCAATCTACAGCTTGACACACATATGTGTATATTATCCATGTGGAGATCCTTAAAACTTGTTGTATATAGGTTAAATGGTTTGGTCCCCTTTCTTTGTAGTCTAAGAATGGCAGTTCTTTCATTTCTTGTACTTGGGTTCTAAAATTAAAATTAGTTGGTTTGTTGGTTCCTTGCCTCATTCCAAGCAATGAGCAAGGCTGTAGAACTCATAGATAATATATTGAGTGGGATTGAATGCTATCCCACCACAATTGTAAAGGGATCTCTAATCAGGCTGGTGTTCCAGCAGATTTACCTTTTAGGTTGTGTTGCATGGCAACGGACATGAAAGTATCAACTATATGGCAGTAAATTCTAGGGATGCAGCATGATGTCAAATCCTATTACATTAACCACATCCTTCAGGCAGAAAGACACTGTTAGTTTGAGACATGCATTTGTGTAATTGTTTGAGACTCAAGGTCGTGTGATTTTTGTGTTTTTGCAGTCAGGGTTCCCCTGGATGCATACATGATGGATTTTGTATTCTCTGAGAAGGAAAATGGAGGGATTTTTGATAACAAGAATGGCATGGATTACCACATACCTATCTTTGGAGGAGTTGTGAAGGAGCCACCAATGAACATTGTGCACATTGCTGTTGAAATGGCTCCCATTGCTAAGGTAACTTTAGGTCATTGAGTCAATTCATTTTTGTGCATAGCATTTTTAGCTATTATTCATAATATACTGATTTGTCGACAGCCTTTTTTACAGTCTTTACTCGCTTGGAACTTTTGTCTATGTCATTTTAAAACTTAGGCATCTATAACTTGGGCAAGTTACCTTGGTATTGCCTGGCAAAAGAAGTCCAATAATATAAAACGGTTAAATTGTTTTGAAATTGGAACAAAGTTCAAGGTTGTTGATTCCAAGAAGTTGTGCACAAATGATAAGTAACTGAATCCAATATATTGTTATCTTGTGCACAAAAGCTGTATTTATATCCTTTTTATTTCTGTTTCCTCTCATTTCCAATATCTGTCGCAGGTTGGAGGTCTTGGTGATGTTGTCACTAGTCTATCCCGTGCTGTTCAAGATTTAAACCACAATGTGGACATCATTCTTCCAAAGTACGACTGTTTGAAACTCAACAATGTAAGCTTCATTGCTGTGGCCTTATTAGATTTAACTTAATATCTTTTGTGCTGGACATTTGGTTTTAGTTTCTTAAGTTTGATGTTTTTGGATTGTATCCTTGGCATACTGGGCATGTTCTCATTCATATTGTGGTTTGCAATCTTCTAGGCATTTCTCTTTTGTGGTTGAATCAACTTTTGGTTGAAAGAGTTTAAATTTTTGTGGATTCCTTTGCCAGATTGACTGAATTCCATTGAAAAGTTCTAATTTCATACTGCAGCACTTTTCCCGGTTTCTTCCTATAAACTTTCGGAACATCAGTATGGCAACCACTGTGG
>JAWDEX010000006.1:7012710-7022758 GCA_035221805.1 Trichilia hirta | reverse complement strand
AGACAATATTCGACTCGAATCGATAATTTTATGTACTTGTTATTCATCTACTTGTTATTCAACAATATTCGATTGGGAATCAGAAATTGTATCTACTTGTTATTCAATAATATTCGATTCGGATCGATAATTTTATCTATTTGTTATTTGACATTATTTGACTAGGATCGATAATTTTACCTACTTGTTATTCGACATTATTCGCCTCAGATCGATAATTTTACCTACTTGTTATTCGATATTATTTGACTCAGATCAGTAATTTTATCTACTTGTTATTTTGATATTATTCGACTCAGGTTGATAATTGTTATTTTCACACCATTCGCCTCGGGTTGGTAATTTTTATCTACATATCATTCAACTTAGGGTCTGTAATTTTTATCTATATACTGTTCGACTCGAGTCGGTAATTTTTATCTACACATAATTCATCTCTGGTCGGTAATTTTTATCTACACACCATTCGACTCGAATCGGTAATTTTTATCTACACACCATTCGATTCGGGGTTGGTAATTTTTATCTACAGACCATTCGCTTTAAATCTGTAATTTTTATCTACACACTATTCGACTCGGGATTAATAATTTTTATCTACATATCATTCGACTCGGGGTCGGTAATTTTTGTCTGCACATCATACAACTCGAGTCGGTAATTTTTATCTACATATTATTTGACTCGGGATCGGTAATTTTTGTCTACACACCATTCGACCCGGGGTCGATAACTTTTGTTTACATATCATACGACTTGGGTCGGTAATTTTTATCTACATACCATTCTACTCAAAATCGAGAATTTTTATCCACATACCATTCGACTTAGGATCGATAATTTTTATCTACATACCATTCGACTCGAGAGCGATAATTTTTATCTACTAGCTATTCTACACACTAATTGACCTTGTACATTCGACCAAAAATTCGATAACACTATAATAAAAAGTGGGATCGGTAAAATTGTCTACCTACTGCTCGACATCACCACAATAAAGGTGGCATCATGAAAGTAATCACTAATGTGGTTGCACGTGGCTGCGTTGTACATTACGAGGAGGTGCCGCACATAAGTTAGATCTTTTTAAAGACCAGTAAATCAAAACTGAAACAGCCGTATTTAATAAAGACGTTGGTTGCTAGAAGCACGATAACTCCCGGATCAGAATTTTAAATCGTCTCGACCAATGTAGTCATTTAAATTTTTACTCTTGCTTTGGGACAGTAGAAATTTAGAGGACTTATGTTGATAACTTTTATCGATTCGAGACCTGTGCAATTAAAAGTTTCTCGACCTCAGCCGTTACTAAGCAGAAGGCCTAACCCGACTTTGATCGCCTCGGTATCTCAACACCTGCTTTGATTTTTGAGGCGACCCAACGCCTCTATTTTAAAAATGAGAGTTGTGGATGGAACCAATAAATACGCTGCTCAAGTAACTGTTCAGGCGTCCTATCATGTTAGGATGTGCTATGCCTTATAAGTTGCAAGCACTTATTGTTACTTCAGACCTAACGTGAAAGAGTGGTGAAAAGATTGACCCGACCACCATACCTACTCCTGTCTAATTAAACTCCCGTTCTCCGATGATCACACGTGCAGAGGCCCTATAAAAAATGAAAATAACACATGAAGGGGGATTCTTGTTTATTTGGGAGGAATTTCTTAAGAGAGCCATCTTTGAACAATAAAGAGAAAGAGATTGTACTCACAAATATTTTTCGAGCCCAGTCTTCCGGACCAGTAAAATACTCTAACACTCATTTTCTCTCTCTTTATTTGATCCTGCACAGTCCAATGACTTGAGCGTCAGAGTTTATTTGTCGATAATCTGATTTTACTCCTAACTTATTTTTCTGTAATTTCAGGTAATCTCAAAAAAAATTTTCATCGATTGCAAAAATAAATGCGTGTAATTTATTTAATTTTTTATCATTCAAAAATTTAGACAACATCACTCGGCTCACTCCATCGAGCGCGATTTGATTTCTTAGGGATTTCTCGGTATATCACTATTTCTTCACACCGTAACAAATTCCCTCGGAAAACAATCCTCATTTGGCAGAAACACCAAACAAGATGTCAAACGGACCGAGCCACCATAAACGAAATGCATTTGGTTCTCTCTCTTTTAAAACTCTTTTAATATTAAAGCCGGGCCTGGTACGAGCCCTGCAAGTTTTATTCGTTTTGTAAATTTATAAAACAGGACATGATTTTTCAATTATTTTCATTGAAGTCCTTGTTGTTTAGTTATGTTCATTGTTCGTTGAGTTCAACTGTTACTTCAAATATCTACTACACATCAGCGTTAAATTTTTAGCTGTATTTTAATTAAACAAATGGTCAAAATAAAATTGTCAACAACTGGTGGTTTTTATTCCATCCAAGTGGATCCTTTTTGTGAGGTAGAAATGGGTTCTCTTAGCTAATGATTAAAAGCCTTTTGGTAAATTCATTAATAGCCACTGAAGTTAACACGCAATAATATCAGACTTCACCGCAGAAGGGTTACATTTCAACAGTGTAAATAACACTTACACATAAATTAAACAATATTTATTATGACTTATAAAATGGTAACTAACGAAGTGGCTGTAGTTTAGTGGTAAGAATTCCACGTTGTGGCCGTGGAGACCTGGGCTCGAATCCCAGCAGCCACATTTGAAAGATTTTGTATGACATAGAAGCCCTTTTTTTTTAATTTTTTTTATTCTTCAAATAAGGACATAGACTTTCCACGTAGTCATGGGGTATGGAAGTCCCAATGATTCCACTAAAGCCAAAATAATAATAATAATAATAAAACTAACAATGAATTAAGAGATCCTGTGTGGGGTTCTGTTGCCCGGTTTCCATCGCTGATAATATAAATTAGTTACGGAAACAATGCTGTTTTCTATTTCACTTTAACCCTGGCCTTTATCTAGCTATAATTTCCACGGACGATCCATTTTCTATTTACTCCTCTGCAAGCTTGCAAGCAATCTAATTCAATTCTAGTATCTGCAATTATTTCTTCAGATGTACCCATTGAAGCCAAAATAATACTAATAATTAAATTAATAACGAATTAATAGTTTCTGAGTGGAGTTCTGTTGCTCGGTTTCCATTAATGATAATATAAATTAGTTATGAAAACACAGCTATTTTCTGTTTCACATTAACCCTGGGCCCTATCTAGCGGCTATAATTTCCATCGATGACCCATTTTCTATTAACAAGCTTGCAAGCAATCCAATTCAATTCTAGTATCTGCAATTATTTCTTCAGTTGTTAATGCGACAGGATATTTATGGCGTGGGTACAACTTCTTCAAGGATCTATTCTTAATACTAGGTCACTTCTGATCCTTGAAACTCCTTTGTCAATACATGCATTAAACTTGTACAATGTGTTTTCTAGATTTATTTAATATTTTTTCTTACCCATCCTTAAAAATAATATAAAAACATGTACATATATACATACAAGGAAGGAAATGAAGATTATGTCAGTAAAGTTATTTGAAGGCAGGCCCCAAATCTAGCATGAGACCTCCGCATGAATCCAAAGCAAGAGTTGACCCACAAATTTCTCTTGGGCCATTATCAAACATAGTCCTAGCCATTGTAATTTGAGTAGCGAAGACATCCGACCATCCTGACATACATATGATATGAATCGTATGATACAATTGCCTTTGCCTCCAATACAAAATACATTACATTATCAAACAGAGTCGTGGCAAATCATTATTAATTATTACTATTCTTTTATAACTCATCTGTTTCTTCAATCTTTCTTTCTGATGTAATCAACAGAAACAGCATTAGAGTATGAACTGGGAAGCAATACATAACAAGTTCAGTCCCAGTTAATTATATATACAGGAAAAAATAAAATAAAATAAACAACCCCCAAACCCATTACAGATCTCTAGGCCAATCTACAGCGGCTGAGCCAACTAATTAAGTGCTTTTATTCATTAAGCACTTCCTCCTAGGCATTCTTGAAAATGTTTTGCTTCACACTACTGCTACTACTACACACATAAATATTCACTGCACTGACTGAGCATTTTTTATTTTCCCTGGTAACGCCGAATGAAGAGCTGAGCTCAGCGAGTTGTATGGTAGTTTTGGGTGGGAGTTGGAGCGAGGTTGGTCAGGCCAATACCTCTTTCCACCTTTCCCAATCACAAGCCAGACTTTTCAGAGCTTTAATAAAATTCAAAACAAACTTGTTTGAGTCCTATCCATGCATAATGTGTATTTCATTAAACCCCATGTCAAGAAACCTCTACGACTGATTGTTTTCTCTGTATGCTGTAAATTTTGGTTTCTGGGATTTGCTCAAATTCAGTGCTAGCTCGTCTTCTATTCTCTCTTTTGAGGCTATTTTCAAGTAAGGTGTTGTGGTTTTTGTGGCAGCTGGGATTCTGATTCTGATTAAATCCCTTCATTTTAGTTTTCCTTTTATTACCTGGTTCGTCAGGCGTTGGTTTTGGCTTGATAAGCTATAAATATTAAGAAAGAAAGATTAGCTAGAGCATCAGGACACAGTCTGTTCTTTGTTGTCATTTTCTCCTTCTGTTGTTGCAGTGTACTATTTGATGCCTCTTGAAAATATGTATTTTTGGTATTTATGGGCTCATTCATGAAAGGGTTTTTCATAGCTAGCTGCTTCTGCTCCAGCTTCTTTTGTCCTGCTTGGTTGTTGGGGTTTATTCGAAGTATTGATTTAAGGTTATCCTTGAAAACCTAGCTCTGTGTCTTTTTGGATGGTATTGTAAACAAGGGCCAGATTCCTGATATTATTCTCTTTCACCACATTTTCCTTTCTGATTCTCGGGAAGAAAAAAGTAAAAAACTCAGATTTTTCTCATTAGCAACATAAAAGGAAAGGTAAAAAGAAAGGTGCTTTTCGCTCGTTCTATTTATATCGATCCAAGTAACTCCCATCAGGTGCTCAAAATCTTCTCTTTCTCTGCTCTCTGCTGTTTTCTTTTGAATATTTATTTTCAGTGTCAGAAGCAAAATTCATCATGGCAGACTGGCTTCTTTTTGTGAGCAACAACAGGGAGGGAAATAATAGAAGATCAATGAAAGAGGAAGAGTTTGAAGAAGAAGATGTTTGGTCTTTTGCAAATGAAAGTGAAGATTCAAGTCCCCAAATGAGAAAATCTAAAGAAAATTCTGCTGGTTTTTCTTCTTCAGCACGGCGCTTCCCTATCGCTGGAAGAATGGTCAGAAGAACTAGCAACAACGTAGCTCAACAATCTTCAGCTCCTGTTAACATTCCTGATTGGTCGAAAATTTATGGTAAAAATGCAGACTTTGGCTCATCATCCAAAAGTAATTCGTGGGTTGATAGCCATGGTGATGGTATGAGTAATGGTGTTATGTATAGTAATGGTTACCGCCATGCTTATGATGATGAAGATGACAATAATGAAGATGATGATCGTGAAATGATACCTCCTCATGAATGGTTAGCAAGGAAGCTTGCAAGGAACCAAATTTCTTCTTTCTCTGTGTGTGAAGGGATTGGAAGAACGCTCAAAGGAAGAGATCTTAGCAAAGTGAGAAATGCTATTTTAACCAAAACTGGTTTTTTAGAGTAGTCAATCATATCATTTTATGTCCTGGAGTTGGATCCCATGTAATTTTTTTTTTTTTCACTATGAAATGCAATGGGTAGAGGAGCTAGAAGTGGAGTCCCTATAACAAGTCAGAGCTGCCTTTGTGTTGGTTTTCCGGAAGAAAAAGATCTTACACAAATGAGCAGTCTCCGAAATTTTGTCTGATAGTAAGGTTAGGATTTGTGTTTTTTGGTAAATGGGATGCACCTGTAGGCGTTACCAGAGGATGTGAAGGTTGAATTACCAAACTACTTAATTGATGACTCCCTATCCGCTTTTGTCTCCTTCTGCTTTTATTATTATGTTTTAATACTTACAAATTACAATACTCTTTTGACTTTGTCCTATCCAATAGTCCTTTGGTTGTATTTGCTGCTTCATACCAATAACACGAAACCTTTACATCATGCCAAGTGCCAAATTTCACTCCATAAACACATTTCACCTCCTTATTTTATTCTTAATGATTGTATTTGTCAGACAACCACCCCATTAGTTGTCTCTTATGGACTCAACTTACCTAGATCAAATGGGATTCTACTAAATTCTTTAATCACAATTTGTATGCGTAACTCTCTTGCTAAACATTTCTTTGCCCATGGGTATGCAATTTTTGTCTGAAGGAGCAAAAATGCAAATTTCTCAAATCTATAAAAAAAAAAAAAAAAAGGTAAGCAAAACTCTTTTGCATCTGAATAAGGGGCCACCAATAATGTATGAAGTTCAGTAAAACGAGTTCTCCTGCTGCTTGGCCTTGGACAAATTCTTGTTTACCTTACTTGGTATCTCTAAATTGGTAACCCAACCAGTTCGAGTTTAAGATCCCACCGTTCCACTATATGGTTGGCTACATCCCGTTTGCCGACACTAATAACGGTGATATTTTCTGGGAAAAATATCCCACTTCTTTTGCTATTAACTCCAATTTCAACGTTTTAAGCGTATCCTCCAATTCTTCAAGGACCACTCTTACTGCCTTTTGTTCCATCAAACACCAAAAGACTGCCCAAAGATTCAGATTGATGTAGTTCTCATTAGACTATACTCCTGTGATGTTTGAACCTGAGATGCTTGATCATCAGCATACCCATGTATCAGTGAGTTACCATCATTATCTTTACATTATAAACAATTTTGCATCATAGTTGGTGTTGGAAGCGGTGTTCTCCACTGTCATAAACAACTGCTTTGTACATAAATATGCTTCTTTTTTATTCATACCATAAAGGGCATTTATAAAACACAAATCTGTAATGCATGAATAGACTATTTATATTTTTGAGTAGTTGTAGGTGAAGCGTAAACAAAGTAGTTTTGGAAACCACAAACAACACCACATATTAAATTCTGCATTCCTTTCAAGAGTCCTAGCAGGCAAGATTTTAAATTAAAGGGTCTAATATGGAGTGTAAGTGAGTACACCAACATAGATTTGCGGCTATTTAAGGTAATATTTTATGTTGCAAAATTACCAACATAAAATTTAGTGGGGTGAACTAATTTTTTTTTTCCTGTTAAAATCGGCTAAAATAAATGGTTTCTATTTTTCTGGATGGAAGAGAATCCTGCATGATATGACCCAAACACTGACTATTTAATATGTAATTAAATTAAAATTCAATTACTATCATAAATACATCTTCGGCTAAATAAATCATGACTAAAATCTTTAAATACATATTAGGGTAACAAAAATTTCATTTTAACAGTTAGTTTAAATTCTAAGCTCTTCACAAACTCAAGTGGGATAAAAACAATCAAGTCTTAAGATCTTATGTTCTCATAAATACAAATATAGTTTGTCGAATTATATTGAATAAGTCTATAATTTCTACTAAAATGATTGAAATACTCATAAATTTTAAGTTGCATGCTTTAAAAATCTGAGAGTTTAAATTCGAAATTGTAAGGGTAATTTGATTATTTTAATGAAGGTAAGGGATTTTTTTGATATAAACATAAAAAATTTGGGATCTGGATGTTAGTGACCCATTCTAAAACGATCTGAAAACAAAAAAGGTTTGACCCTATCGAATCCAAGCTAGCTCTGAGTTCTAACTGAACTGAGCCGTGTTGCTGTCATCATTAGTTTGTGTTCTAACATAAACTTTGATTACATTTATAGGAAATTTACATTTATAGAAACTAACTTCTGAACAAAGTTAAACGACAATTCTGTAATATGGAGTTATTAAGAGTGCAGCTAGTGGGTCTATTCACTATGCACCTCTCTTGGCTCTCTCTTGAGCAAGAGTGAGTGTAAGATTAATCTTTCCTTCATTCTGAACCCGTTTCGTTTCGTTTTTGTATTCAACCAAGTTTTAATTTTTTGATTTATCTGCTTTGATTTTCATTCTGAAGGGCGGTGAAGGAGGAGAAGGGAGGAGCAAAAATGTCTTTCAAGAGCAGAGGAGTAGGGGATTTTGCTACAAGGAGTGTTTTACCAGGAAGATTGGCACTTCTTTATGTTTATAGCTTCTGTGCAGGAATGTTTTTCACTAACAGGTACATCTTTGTTCTTCGGTTTTTATTGTTTATTAGAATTCAGACTAAATTCTGCGTTTGTTGTTTTTGGCCTGGTGAGTAACTGTGCATTTTGAGAGTAAGGTGTGTTTTGTGCGAGGAAATTGGAAGGAAAGTCTTTGATTAGCTGGTCTGTGAATGAGTTGATTACGGGTTTGTTGATTTTCTGAAATTTTGATAGTCTGCTGTTCTGAAATTTGGTAACGAAATCATGTTGTGTCCATTTTTCCCCTTTATCTTGCCTATATTTCAGGGAATTGTTGTTCTCCAATAATGTAATATGATCTCCTTATTCGATTTTACTGCAAGTAATTCACACATATGCTTGCAATGGACAATTTTTGTTCTCTTGTTCTTCTGAAATTTGTCTATGGAAAGGGAAGCTATATATCAAGCTATTTTGTCTTTGAATTGGTTGCCTGAAAATTGTGATAAAAGGAATAAATTTTGGAATTATTGTGCTGTGTTGGCCACTGGAGGCTCCAAATTGCACCTCAACTATGTCTTAGTTCTGATTAGGGTCATTTACGCCGAGAAGTTTGTTTCCAATTCCAATTAATTGATGTTTTCTTTTTCCCGGCATCATATTAAGTTATGTTATGCTGCCTGTTATTTTTTTTGACATCAATTGCTATGGGTGGGATTTGCTTTAGGTACTTTTCCAATTAGTTAGTTTATCAGTATATATATATTGCATAAATCAAGAAACACTTTTCAAGATGTGGACGATGCCAGAAGCTAAAGATATTTCATGGACATCCAAAACTGAGTTTGAACAGATAAATTCTGAGGATGTTAATCCTGAGCTTGTTAGTGCCCTACTGAACTAGTATCCAAATCTTACTATAGATGGACAGGTTTTGAAGATGTAATGTGTTGCTTGAATCAATGCTTTAAGTTTGAAATCTAAGTTGCGGAAAAATGACTTTTAATTCCTAACAGAATAGTTCATCTTCATTACAAATTGCTAGTTATATTATACAGTACTACTCTTGCTACTGCTAATTATCAAAAGGAACTTATTTTCTTAACAATAATTCTTTCTCATCTGTAATAACATTTATTAGGAAAGAAATATATTCTGTTTATTCCAGCCTCACCATTCCACACATTTGCTTCTCAGCAAAGCATATTTAAACTGAAAGTGTAGTCCTTGTCAATACATTTCAGGGAAATTTTGCTAACCTTTAGCATCTTTTCTTCTTCCCGTTTAAGAGCATGCGTTTAAAGGAGGATGAATCTTGATCTTTTATAGTGATTTCAGCAGATTGTTGCTACTTATTAGCATGTTACCAAACTTGGATCAATGATTGTAGAAAATGCAATGTTAGTTATAGTGGCTTCTGCTCATTTTCTACCTTATGTACTAGAAATTTCATTTTGCTTGCTCTGCTTATCGATAATCATACTCCTTAATATCTATCGGGTATTATATCTGTCATTATCTTCTCTCATTCTTTTTCCTGCATAAGAAGGATGTAATGCATGAATCCAACAACACTGACAGGAAGTTTCAATTGTTCTCAAGTTATTAAGTAAGCTGTGGTAACTCTTGTTTAAGCTAGAATCATTTATAAGAATTGTTATTGTCTTTTAAATGAACTAAAATTTAAACTTATAAATCTATGAATGCAGGGAAAATTACAAAAGAATTGCATATTTGAAGAAAAAAATAGCAGCTGTTTGGTCCAAACACAATTCTATTTCACACAGCCATCCTACAAAAGGAACCTCTAACACCTCTGGATCAATGTTGAAAAGAAAGTACCTTGTGGTTGTAGGTATAAATACAGCTTGTAGCAGTCAAAAATGAAGAGATTCAGTTTGAGCAACTTGGATGCTACAAGGTGCGCTAATTAGTTGTATATTGGTTTAAATTCTTCATTCTCTCCCTTCC
>JAWDEX010000006.1:6997565-7011388 GCA_035221805.1 Trichilia hirta | reverse complement strand
CATTTTTTTTTCTTTGTTTTTTTTTTTTATTTACGAGTGTGTTACTTCTATGAAACGAAATGAGTTGAGGAACTAGAAATGGGTTGAGGACAAGTCAGAGCTGCCTTTGTGCTGGCTTTCAGGATATACAAAAGTGAACAGCCTCTGAAATTTTGTCTGATAGCATGGTCACGATTTGCGTCTTTGGAAGGTATGCCCATGTAGGGTGTTACCGGAGGATGTGAAAGTTGAATTATCTTGAGTCATTTTGAAAACAGAGGTTTTACAAGTAAAATTTCTTAGAGAAATATTTTCAGAGGGAGTTTTATAAAAAAAGTTAGTATTTAATTATTTTTAATAAAAATTATTTAATTATTTTAATGAATAAATTTTTAAAAATTATATTAAAAAAAGAGAAAAAAAATTTAAAATAAAATAACATTTTTTTAAATTATTTTTGTTCGTCCTATCCATTTTTTTTTTTTTTTTTTTTTATGTATTTGCTTTGTTTATACCAATAACTTGAAACCTTACATCATGACATCACGAGTACCAAATTTCTGTCCATACACTGATTTCGTATCCTTATTTTATTCTTAATGATTGTATTTGTCAGACAATTACTCTATTAGTTGTCTCTTTTGTACTCAGCTTCATGGATTAGTAGGAGATTCTCGTCCATTCCGAAGTTCTTTAATCACAATTAGTACTCAGAACTCCTTTGCTAAACATTTCTTTACTCTCATGGCTATGCAATCCTTGGCTCAAAGAGCAAAAATGCAAATTTCTCAAATCCATTAAAGGGGAAGAAAAAAAAGGAGTAAGCAAGACCCATAGCATCTGAATAAGGGGCCACCAATAATGTATAGAGTTTGGTAAAAGGAAATCTCCTGCTGCTTGTACTTCAACAGATTCTTGTTTACCTTAGTATCTCTAAATTGCTGACACAACCAGTTCAAATTTAAGATCCCACAGCTTCACTATATGGTTGGCTACATCTCCTTTTGCCGACACTAATAACAGTGATATTTTCTGGGAAAAATATTCCATTTATGTGGCTACTATCTCAATTTTCAACGTTTGAAGCATATCCTCCAATTCTTCAAGGACCCCTCTTACTGCCTTTTGTTCCATCAAACACCAAAAGATGTCCCGAAGAGTCAGATTGATGTAGTTCTATTAAGCTATACTCGTGAAGTTTGAATCTCAGATGCTTAATCATCAACAAACCCATATCATTGAGTTAGCATCATTATTTTTACATTATCAGCAATTTTGCACCATATGTTGGTGTTGAAGTGTTGTTCTCTACTGTCATAAACAACTGCTTTACACAATATATATGCTTCTTTTTTTACCTTTCGGGATGGAAGAGAATTTTTCTGCTCTGACATAAATACCTGCAACTCTTTAATATGTAATTAAAATAATATTCAATTACTATCATAAATATATTTTCAGCTAAATAAATCATAAATAAAATCTTTAAATACATTTTAAGGTAACATAGTTTTCATTAATAGCTTTTACTTGTTAACAGTTAGCTTAAATTCTAAGCTCTACTCATCTCAAATGGGATAAATATAATCAGGTCCTTAAGATCTTAAGTTCTGATAAATAAGAATATAGTTTGTCTAATTATATTAAATAAGTCTACAATTTGTACTAAAATGATCAAATACCTGAAATACTCATAAATTTTAATTTACATGGTTTAGCAATGTGATGGTCTAAATTCAAAATTGTGAGGGTAATTTGATTATTTTCTAACTAAGGTAAGGGATTTGTTTGATATATATAGAAAAACATTATTATTTTATAAAAGTAAAAAATTTGGGATCTTGATGTTATTAATACACTCTAAAACGAACTGAAAACGAAAACGGTTTGACCCGACCCAATGCAAGCTAGCTCAGAGTTCTAACTGAAATCACAACTGTTGCTGTTGTCACTGTTGGTGTTCTTACATAAATTTTGATAACATTCATAGAAACTAGCGTTAGAACAAAATTAGACGACAGTTCCGTAAAAGAGTTATTAAGAGTGCTGTTAGTGGGTCTATTCACCATGCACCTCTCTTGGCTCTCTCTCGAGCAAGAGTGTGTGTTTCAAACCAACCAACAATGTAAGATTAATTTCCCCCTGATTTTAAGCCCTTTTCATTTTGTTTTTGTAATCAATCAGGTTTTAACTTATTGATTTATCTGTTTTGATTTTCATTTTGTAGGGTAGTGAAGGAGGAGAAGGAAAGAGCAAAAATGTCTTTCAAGAGCAGAGGAGTAGGAGATTTTGCTTCAAAGAATGTTTTACCAAGGAAATGGGCACTTCTTCTTTGTGTTTGTAGCTTCTGTGCTGGAATGTTTTTCACTAACAGGTATATCTTTTTTCTTCGTTTTTTTTTGTTTACTTAGAATTCAGATTAAATTCTGCATTTGTTGTTTTGGACCTGGTGAGTATATGTGCATTTTGAGAATAAGGTGGGCTTTGTGAGAAGAAATTGGAAGGAAAGTCTTTGATCAGCTGGTCTGTGAATGAGCTGATTACCGATCTGTTGATTTTCTGAAATTTTGATTGTCTGCTGCTCTGAAATTTGGTAATGAAATCACATTGGGGCCATTTTAAGCCTTTGCCATTTTATTCGGCCTATATTTCAAGGAATTGTTGTTCCTTAGTAGTGTAATATGATCTTTCTATCGAATTCTTCTGTTTACTGCAAGTAATTCACACACATGCCTGCAATGGACAAACGTTGTTCTTCTGAAATTTGTCTATGGATAGGGAAGCTATATATCAAGCTCTTTTTTCCTTGAATTGATTGCCTGGAAAATTATGATGAAGGAATAAACTTATGAATTATTGTGCTGTGTTGGCCACTGGAGGCTCCAAATTGTACCCCAACTAAATCTTAGTTCTGAATAGGATTAGTTACTTTGAGATGTATGTTGTCATTTCCAATTAAGTGGTGTTTTCTTTTTCATTGCTTCATATTAAGTTATGTTATGCTGCCTGTTATTTTTTTGACATCAATTGCTAGGGGTTGGATTTGCTTTAGTTACTTGGCAAAGTAGCCTTTTTCAGTATCTATACGTTGTATAAATCAAGAAATGTTTTTCAGGACGTGGATGATGCCAGAAGCTAAAGGTATTTCAAGGACATACAAAATTGAGGTTGGACAGATAAATTCTGAGGATGTTAATCCCAAGCTTGTTAGTGCCCTACTAAACTACTATATAAATCTTATTATAGATGGACAGGTTTTGAAGATGTGATGTGTAGATTGAATCAGTGCTTAAGAGTATGCTTGAAATCTAGGTTATGGAAAAATAACTTTTAATGGCTAACAGAATGGTTCATCTTCATTGCAAATCACTAGTCACATTATACTCTACTACTCTGACTACTGCTAATTATCAAAAGGAACCTATTTTCTTAGCAATAATGCTTTCTCATCTGTAATAACTTATATTATGAAAGAAATATATACCTCACTATCCCACATATTTGCCTCTCAGCAAAGTATATTTAAACTGAAAACATATCTCGACTGGTCAATACATTTCTAGGAAATTTTGCTTAGTTGGATCCTTTAGCATCTTTTCTTCTCCCCATTTAAGAGCATGCCTTCAAGGGAAGATGAATCTTGATCTTTTATAATGATTTCAGCAGATTGTTGCTACTTATTACCATGCTACCAAATTTAAGATCAATGACAGAGAAAATGCAATATTTGCCATAGTAGCTTCTGCTCATTTTCTGCACTAGACATTTCATTTTGCTTGCTCTTGTTATCTATAATCATACTCCTTCATATCTATCGGCTATTAATGTTTGTCATTCTCTTCTCTCGTTCTTTTTCTTTCGTAAGAAGGATGTAAATCATGAATCCAACAACACTGACGGAGAAGTTTCAATGGTTGAGCAAGCTGTTCGGTAAGCTTTGCTAACTCTTGTTTAAGCCAGAACCATTTATAAGAAACAACATTGTCTTTTAAATGACCTAAAATTGGAATTTCTAAATCCATGAATGCAGGGAAAAGGACAAAAGAATTGCATATTTAAAGGAAAAAATAGTGGCTGCTAGGTCAAAACACAATCCTGTGTCACACAGCCATCCTGCAAAAGGAACATCTAACTCCTCTGGATCAATGTTTAAAAGAAAGTACCTTGTGGTTGTAGGCATAAATACAGCTTTTAGTAGTCGAAAACGAAGAGATTCAGTTCGTGCAACTTGGATGCCACAAGGTGCACTAATTAGTTGTATATTGGTTTAAATTTTTTCATTCTCCCCCTTCCTTTGATATTAATGCTACATTCTCTATATAATGTGTGACAATGTGATTTACTACAAAAAAATTACCAGGTGAGAAAAGAAAAAGGCTGGAGGAAGAGAAAGGCATTGTCATACGCTTTGTTATAGGTCACAGGTGAGATTTTAAATCTTTTGCAGTCTTTCATATCTGGCATTCAATCATCTTATTTTCCAAAAATACTTAAGGTATGATGCTTTATTTTTTCTTTTGATTATTACGAATGAACCTTTAAGCCTTAGCATTGAAGGAATTTGAAAATCTGGTGATTATGTCGTTTTGTCTTTCTAATGATGGGTCTTAGCTGTAGTTTATAATTTAACCCTAATTAATAGAAAAATCTTAGTTTCAAGTTGTGACAAATGGGAAAGTTGTGCTTCTGAGTAATATCTTGCATTGGCATTCTAGCTGTTTAGCCAGGAAGTAATACTTTGGTGGGATTGAAAAATATAATAAAAACTTGTGGTGTTTGTAAATTAGTTCTGTAGAGTACGAAGTTAAATATTTTCCATTATTTATTTGTGATTTTATCACTAGTTCAACATCAGGCAGTATTCTTGATAAAGCTATTGAAGCAGAGGAAAAGGTGCATGGAGACTTCTTGAGGCTGGTGTGATTTCCTTCTTTTTCCTTTAATGCAGTAATCGGTATATATATTGACATTTCTAAGTAATCTAAAAAATAATTAAAAATTTTTTAAAAACTCTCCACTGTGTTTGTTTCTACCATACATGCAGGAACATGTTGAGGGCTACTTGGAATTGTCAGCCAAGACCAAGAATTATTTTGCTACAGCTGTTGCCATGTGGGATGCAGAATTTTATGTCAAGGTCGATGATGATATTCATGTAAACATAGGTAATAGGAAATTTTGTACCTTCTTCTTTGTGATGGTATTACTTCTTTGTAGTGTCCATGAATTGTTTGAAAGTATTGTGGTAACAGTTATGTTCTATATATGTGCAGCCACTTATTGGTAGTCAAAATACAATTATTTGTTACACTATTTCCATTCAAGATGTTGCAAAAAGATATGAAAATATTTAAAAGAATTTTGCTAATGTTTAAGCTCATATGTGAAAAATTTGGTTGAAAGATAGAGATGAATTGAAATTGTTTATCTCATCCTGTTCCTTTGCTCTTAATTTCTTGCAGCAACGCTAGGAGCAACTTTGGTTAAACATCGGATGAAACCCCGGGTTTATATTGGTTGCATGAAGTCTGGGCCTGTCCTTGCTAGAAAGTAAGCACTATTTTCTGTATTTGTTATATTTACTGAGCTCATTTGATATGTCTGTAAATTTTGATTTATCGAGTATCCTTTGCTTTTTATAGGGGAGTGAAATACTATGAACCAGAGTACTGGAAATTTGGTGAGGTTGGAAACAAGTACTTTCGTCATGCTACAGGCCAACTATATGCTATATCGAAAGATTTAGCTACTTACATTTCAGCAAACCAGTAAGCTATCAATTGTTCTAGTCTTTGTATTGAAAGAAGTTTCAAGCCAGCCGTGATTAAATGAGCCAACCCGTGAATTAAAAACTGGAACCAAGAGGTTCCTGGACCATCTCCACATGTTCAAAATTCAAATTTAAAAGCTTGTTCTAACATAAAAATGGCTAATTGTTATTTTCAAATACCCGCCTATAAATTCAAAGAAAAAAAAGTGTTGGCAATTACCTCATCATGCTAAGTGCTCTTAATCATCTCAGGCATGCCCTGCACAAATACGCAAATGAAGATGTTTCTTTGGGATCTTGGTTAATTGGTTTAGACGTGGAGCATGTGGATGATCGAAGCTTGTGTTGCGGTACCCCACCTGGTAAACTACAAGTTTATTGTTATAGCATAATAAAAAAAAATTTAATACTTGATAAGCAAATCTGTTGACCTATGGTATGTGATCTGGTTGGTTTTCTTTGTGATTTAACTTTAGAAACACCGATTCTGTAATTTAATTTGTTTCTGCAGATTGTGTGTGGAAGGCTCAGCTAGGCAAGACCTGTGTTGCCACATTTGATTGGAGATGCAGTGGCATTTGCAGGTCTGTTGATCGCCTCAAGGAAATTCATGAGCTCTGTGGTGAAGGTGAGGGAGCTTTATGGCATTCGAGTTTCTGAGAGAGAGCCAGTTATCTGTTTTCAAAAACTCAGGAATGCCGTAGTTCAGAAAGTAGGCACATACCCATAGTTTGTTGTCCATCTCTATTCCTTTGTGAGTGTGGAGTATGTATGTAATACCATAGGATAAATACTAGTACAAGAGAAGTACAAAAGAATGAAAATAGAGAGTAACTGCCCATTCTTTTAGTGGCTTGAGGGCTCAATTATAAGTTCTCTTCCATAACTTTGAACAATAATTATTGGTAAATTCTGTAAGCTGTTGTCGCAACTTGCTCTTGCTTCAGGAAATTTACTACATATTGCAATATCTTTCCCTAAGAACTCCTCTCACTATCTCTTGATAATTGTATGTGACGTTCCTTTTGCTGTTTTGATGACATGAATTAATTTTATATACAAACTGACGTGGCGGTGTTCTATGATTACCACATGTCCTGTAGTTTTATTAGGATAAGTGTAAATTTACAGGAGTAAAAGAAAAATGAATTAAAAGAGACGTGTGACAATTATGTAATATTGTTACATTAGTTTGTATATGTAGTTTGTATAAGGAGTTTGTATCTCTGGGCATCATTGTTTCCTTATTTATTACTATTACTTTATATTTCTGTTGATTCAATTGGTAAAACTTACAAAAGTTCTGAGATTTGAATCTCGTTCATATTCCTTAATTGCTCTTTTCATGTTTCTTTGTCTTAATCCGACATTTGAGACAAAGAATATGGCTACGGTTTAGTTTGAACCTTTTTTCCTTTTGGAAAAACGGGTGTCAAAAGGGGGAGATTAGGAAAATTCTACAGTCTTGTCACTTGATTTGCCATATGCATCAGTGATGATTCTTGTTTATTATACACGACAAACGTATCCATACATGGTTGAGATTAAGAATTTGGAAAGATTACACTGTTAGCTTGATTTCGGATTCCCACTCAATTTGAATTTCTTCTATAGACAATAACAACTTACAATTGATTATTGCTAATCATTTATTACAATCAACAAACACATATAATTATCATATTATTAGAAAAATAATAATTTAAGCACAATTAGTGGAAAGAGTAGGTTTGTGTCTGTTTGAACTTCGAAGAAGCTTTAATAAGCCAAAGAGACCAAAGAAGATGGATTCTTGTCTTGTCACCCACCATTATCAATATACACCGCTTTGTCAAAAAGGTAGTGCACCTTTACGTAGAAGTAACTAATACAACTAAAAATCAATTTCTTGATTATTACTTAATCTATCCTCACCTACTACAACATTCCCACAGCAAGCATTGCTGTAAAGAAAATAATAAAAATTCAATAACAATCCAATAGATTGCTGTAAATGAACTTTTGCTTAGTGGATTGCTTGCAGCTTTGCTCTTGGTCCATGAAATTAAACAAATCCAACCCTAGCTAGATCGTGCAGCAATGGCAGCATAGAAAACAAGATGCTGTAACAATGGTGACAATATGCATATATGCAATTAGAGAACGCAAAAATGTTATTTTTATTTTATTCTCACCCATGAAGCAGCCCCCACCAACATCCACTGAAAACAAGAGGAGTTGAAAAGTTATATATATATATATATATATATAATCATTACATAAGGAAACAAAATCACCAAACGAGAATGAGGATCTGTCGTTGAATTAGAAAAGGTCCATGCAAGAATCGTATGTAATATACAAAACACCTTTGGGATAAAAAATGTTTACCTTCTAAAATCCAAATGTTCTCCTTTGATGGATTGTAATAAGCAGGAGTACTGCAGTGTTGCACGTGATATTGGCACGGCTCAATCAAATAACAGCGTTCTAAACTTGTGATGAGCACTGCTCTTAGATTGAACCGCACCAATATCTCGTACTCCTTATTCTTACAATACTGAAACGAAGATGTGATTCACGCATACTCTTAAACATATATAAATGCACAGAAATACCTTCAAGAGGGCGTAAAGAAACATAGACAAAGATAAAGAAGAAGAAGAAGAAGAAAGAGAAAGGAGAAAGAAGAGAGAAAGTGAAGTATTATTATGTGTGTGATCTTTCAGAGTGAAGAATTGAAGTTGCCCTCAAAGATTCTCATATTTTAATGAGAGAAAGATGGGGGTGGGGGGGCTGAGGGCTGGAAGATGCTGCGCATTGAATTTGCCAACAACCCAACAGCAAAAAGGAGGGTCGTCATAATAAATTTAAAGTTAGGAGACAATAGAAAAGTTTACTGTGCCAAAACTCCATGAGCTTTCAATTTGTATTTATGAGGTTGAAGATATGTGAATGGTGGTGTGGTGTCACCAGCATTTGAATTTCAAAAAAGCATGCATAGAATTTATTTTTTATTTTGAAAAAAAGTTTTCCTTAGTTGGTACACTTAATTTTAGGTTTGTGTCGAGTTGATATTCTAAGAAAACAACTTTCTTGATATGAAAAATATTGGTTTCAAAAAGCCTAAATCTCATGAGACCGATTCGACATTCATTGAAAAATCAGGCAATATAATTACGTGTTGCAAGTAATCTTCATGTTGTTTTTGTATGTTCATTTACGGTGGATTAAAAGTAGCAACAATCTAACGATTCATTAAGCAGATAAATTGTAAAGGCGATCAAGTTTTCGGAGATAGGTCGAGATGTATGAGCACTTTATTGATGATTTCTGGTTAAAATGAAAGAGGTAGGAGCTAAGAAAATTTGTAAAAGAAGGGACAAAAATGGGTCCAAATAGCATTAATCATGGGGGTACAAGAGTGATCTCACCAATCAGTATTCCCATAACGTTCGATGCATTACTCTTTTCTTGTGTTACTATCAGAAACCACGTTCTACAAAGATTTCATGCTTCAAGTATGTTCCCCTTATTAAAGTGTGCTTGAAAAAAACAAAGGTAGCTACCTATAGCTAATTAATTAACCTTTGATTTGGTTATTAATGCTGCATATGTGTAGGCAACAATCAAAGCAAAACAAAACTTTGTTTCCGATAATGTTTATTATTTGCATTCATGTGTTGATGATAGGATTTGGCAACAAGGGAATCACCCTTTTTCTTTTTCTCTCAAGTCGTAGCTATATACCAAAAGGAACATATATTTCTACAAATACAACTATATGTCACTCTCTCCATGTAAATTAATGTTGTTTGTATCTTCACCTCTCCTTTTTGGTTTACGGCCAAAAGAATCCCTCTTTTAGTGGCTCTTTCACGTGAAAGGTCTTCTACTATATAACCTTTCCGATTCTTCTACCAAACCCTAGTCCTGGTTTTCCTTCTCTTCCATCCTTCTCCATGACTCCTGATATAAATTTAATGGAGAAAAATAAGAAAGTCGAGGTCAAAACCCTAAATTAAACGTGGCTAACGCAACTTCTTCATTTGTAGAAACCCTATAATCATTTGGTGATCATGATACTCAATATTGAATCATGAATGCCGAAATAGAGTAAATTTGTGCATATGTATTAATAGATTCCTCTGTGAGGTATGCAGAGTTATTAATGCAGAAACAATACTAACCAGTACATTTTACAGAACCATGCTAAAAACATATATATATAATATGATCAACATTTCTGGTATTTGTGGCAACATAATAACATAATAATACACCAACTTGAAATGTAAACCCCAGATCTCTGTTCCTTCGTCATAGCTAACGGTCTTTTCTTCATCATCATCGTTAAGTTGGGAGATGGTACAGGTTCCCCACCACCTTGTGCCGTCGATGAAGAGGACGTCTGTTCAATAACACTGACCCATGTTGCAATATTTCGCCAACATCAATTAAAGAAGAAATAAAAGATAAGAGTTGTTTGTTTTTGTGTATAAAGTCAGAAGAAAGATTGATGTCAGTAGTCGTAGCCAACTATTTCTGGATAGACGATATGGAGTTTACCTAAATAATCGGCTAATATAATATTATCGTAGTTTTGAGTTGTGGTCCCTCATTTGCCTTTTCTTGGTCTGTCTGTCCTCTCAGGTGGACCATACCAGACGCAGACTCACATCACTCATACTGTTGGATAGATATTATGAAACGTACCATTAAGATCGGTAAAAGAAAAGTTGCTTTTGTTCTACAGTGGTTATGGATATTAGGATTCTTTTTATAAAATTTTTTAAAATATTTAGTGTTTGCTGTAAATCATTTGCAGAAATGTATGATCAAAGGATCTATTTATTCAAAATAACTTTTTTTAATTAATAAACAAACATTTTTTTTTTTGATAAAAAAAAAGAAAAAAATTAAATAATAATAATATGATCTACTCCAATCAATAGAGCCAATTAAAAGCTCTAACACAAAAATTAAGATAATATTATATATCATTCTTAATTATTGAGTTGAAACATTTATTTATACGGCTATCTTAACTACTGGTCAGGAATTTGTTCAAACAGTACAGTAACTTTTTAAAGTTAAAGCCTTGTCGATATGGCATGACTGTCATGACCACTTATTTAAAAATTTTTTAGTCAATAGCACAATAATTTTCGAAGGTTAGAGTTTTGTTGACGTTTGGTCCTAACCTAGGGCGAAATACTATTTAAAATTCTTTGAGACAAGCTTTTTAATAAAGTCTGAGAATTAAATCTGGAAAAGGCATCAGAATTTTCACTACAGGATTATAAGCCATATGAGTATATAACCTAAAGCCACCTTATGAAAAAATCTTAAGTAGAAGTTACCACTTTTAAGCTGAACCAATAATAACAAAAATGGGAGAATGATTATGAGTATTATATACTCTAAAATTATTTATATGATCGATTTTGGGTACGTTATATTAAATTTTTATCTTGATATGTATTGTATATATTTAATTAATAAAAAAATAATTTAATTTATGTGTGTATATTACTTCTTCTATTTAATCATACTAATAATAGAATATACATATAAATTATTCAAAATAATTAAATTATTTAAATTATTTTTTATGGACGTAATATTAACTGAACATTAATATTATAATATAGGCACACTGAATGTCTTTGATGAATATTATAAAATAATATTAGTACGAGTGATATAATAGTCATATCATTAAAATATTAGTATGAAATAATAGTTAGAGAACTGTTATTTAAATGTAATCAAAATTATAATGAATCACATGAAAGTATATTGTCAATAATTCATGATATAATTATACGGGTATATTTCTTACTCTTTAGACTGTAGTCATTATAATTGTCAATCGATATAGATTCACATGGTTTATATGGTATACAAATACAAGACTAATCATATCTTATATACAAAATCTAATTTGGTCATGTGTTGTTTATATCGAAAAGTAAATGATTATCAATTAAAATTCGTTGACTCGATATAGAGAATTTTGAGGTATCATTGTCTCAATTTAAATTCGATTTTTCAATCAAATATTAGTAAATGACTAAAAATAAAGTTTTTAACCAAAATATAAATGTCATACGTAGAATTCATAGTGACAAGTTTAACTTATATTGACTAATTATTCAAATACAACTATATTTAAAGTATAGACATTCGTGAATCCTAATTTAGTTGAAATTAGATGAACGAAAGTAAATTATTTACACAAAACCTATAACTAGACATAAAAAGTTTGATAAAAATTTTTCTTATTGTAATTTAAGGGTTATAATACATTGTTAGATGTTAATTATAGTCGTTGAATATTCGAATGATTTGAAAGGAGATCGATGATACCGATTTCAGCTCACGATTAATATTATAATGAATCTAAGATGTCATAATACAAATCTTAGATTACCTTTACTATTAAAAAGAGTAAATAATATTTGCCAAAGAGTTAGTACTCTTAGAAATATTATATGGCCAAAAAAATTATAAATAGTTTATGCGTTAAAATAGTTTAACAAATTAAGAGTTTAAGTTAAGAATTTAATTATAATTTAAAGTAAGTTATAATATTTTATAAATATTAAAAAATATAAATAAAATTAAAATAAATTTGATCAAAATAGGTTTGATAGAATTTGATTTTAATTTATAATTTTTTTTAAAATTTATGAGCCTAAGTAATATTTTATATTTACTATTAGAAAACTTGTCAAAACTCATTTGTCTTTGACTAAAAAACTAAAGACATTTTAATGAATGGGTGAAAAATATAAATAGGGTCATTTTTTGTTTTTTTTGATGAATTAATCATATTTTCTAAAATTATCAAAAATTCATCTTGGTCTCTCTCTCTACATTCGGCCATAGCAAAGAAAATTAGAGAATTTTACTTTTCTTAGAGACATCACTTATTTGATATTAATTTTCATCAATTAATCACTAAAGATTAGTGATCATATCATTATATTACTTAATTTTACAATTATAAGTGTATAATTGCTTGATTTTTGATAAAAATAAACCCATGCTTGATTTATTGATTTACATGCAATCGATCCTTCAAAATGTTATCAATGCACTTGATTGTGTTGGCTATATACTTGGTTCAGTGGATTAGTGGATGAATTGGTTGATTGAAGCTTGGAAGTATTTATGCCATATTTAGGGTTTATGATTTCATAACTTAATCCAAGGTGAAAGATGATAAATAGTTATTATCTTAATATGTTAATTCATTTGTGGACATCATTTGATGATTAATAACATGTTGGATTAAGCGGTTTCATGTGATAAAATCAAAGAAGCATGTTGAATGAACATGAATGTGTATATTTGGCCATATGAGAATACTATGCATAATTGTTGTTTTCATGGTTTTCTTGCATGGCTTAATGCTCATTTGGTAATATGAAATTATGATGATTGTGTTATATACCCTATTTGGTTCAGCCATGATGAGAAGAAATTGGTTAAGTTAAGTTTTTTCATGCTTAGTAATGTTTAAGTGTTAAACATACTTACTTTATTATGGTTGCATTTTTTTAAGCGTTAATAATGTACAAATTATTGATTTGTTAATGCTAAATGTGAATTAAGCTGTATGAAATTAATGGTGATTAATTTGAGAATTGAATGGTTACTAAACATATATGATGTTCATGTAATGAATGTTAATATATGTTTAATTAGTTAAAATTGTTTTAATAATTTATGATGTATGTGTATATTATACGATAATATATACGTATACATGAATTATTTGATTAAAAACCATGATCATTACATTTGTATGTGATGAATGAATATCATGTAGAATTAACCTTAATTAATTAGTTTAGTTAACTAACTAATGTTTAATAATTAGCCATAACATATTTTATATTGTCATTTGGTTAATGTTTTGAAATTATCAAATCATTAATGATTATGTTTTCTTAAGTGATAATTTTTATTTTATTAAATATTTTTATTAAATAAACATTATTTTAATAAAAAAAGAATTATTGTTTATGGAAACCTTAATTATTTAAATGATTGAATTTGATTAAATCAATTATATATATATATA
>JAWDEX010000006.1:6965095-6997465 GCA_035221805.1 Trichilia hirta | reverse complement strand
TTATGTAAAAGAATCATTAGTTATTCTACAATGGGAGACAAATATATAATAATTTTAAGGAGTGATTTTCTCTTCAAATTATTCACATCACATGTGATAATTCTTTCTCTCTCATTATAGTTTTTTTCACAAAGCCCTGTATTTTTAACCAAATTATTTATACCCCTTCTTGTCATACAAGAACCTTATACTTGATCAAATTTACTCACTTATCATATAAGCAAGCAATTTTTAAAATCAAGTTTAGGTCACTATTTACATAAATAGTCATACTATTTACATGCTCGACAAAATTTATTTGTCAAATAAATAATTTTGCTTGATCTGTGATTCAGATTATTCATCGTATGAACAATCACTTTGATAATTGAAATTGAAATTGTCAGAAATAATTTCGACAATTTACTGAACCAATTCATCTAATTGTTCAAGTATTTGGGTTTTAAAAAAAATATTAAATAATTTAATAATCATATTTAATATACAATATAAATAATATGAAATAGGCCAATTAAATTAGCCATTAATGTTGAAAAAAATATTTTGGTCCAACTGAAAAAAATTACGAAAATGTTCCTCGTTGGGGTCTACCAACCATTGGCAAATTTAAAAAAAATATTTTTTTAAAATTTAAAATTTCACAAATTAGGACCAAAAATATCCAAAGGTCAAATTGAAAAAATTTAGAAAAAAATTGAGTGAAAATAAAAATAAAAAAAAATTTCAGGGCTGTACTTAGTAGGTGTGCTGGGTGCACTTAGCACCTGCACACGCCCCGCGCACCACCTGCGCGTGCCCTATGCTCCTATAGCTCATCCCGCAAGAGCCCCGCGCGCTACTCTCGAGCGCTGTTGCGGCAGCTCGTACCTTGAGTTACGCGCTGCGTGCACACGCGGATTGGCGCGATGCGCCTAGTCGCTAGTGGCCCACAGGATGCGCGTGTGATGCACAGGCAGAACGAACGCCAGTCCAGGCGTGACCCCCCAGACTCGCATGTGATGCACGTGTAGAACGAACTCAACGAGGTCCGTCGCTGGTTTGTCGTTTTCAGCCCAAATTTTACCCATAACTCAGTTTTTCTAGCAATTTTTCAACATATATGCAGTAGAAACACATCTTAATGTATTTCTATAGTCTCAAAATATCAAAATCACTACAAATTGGGCCAGATCAAATCAAAACCCAAAATTTTTAATTTTAACCCAAATACAATTTCAATCTAATTTTTGCATGCAATTAACACACAATCATGCTCTGATACCACTGACGTGTGTGTGTGATCACATGCATACCACAGAATGCAGCGAAAATAATAATTTTATCGAATATTCAATAATTTTGTAAATTAAACACATTTAATTTACAATCACTAACTTTTAATGATTCTCTTATGAAGTGCAGCACTAATAATGTGATGTCTCTGAGAAATCAAACGCCTTTAATTTTCTGTTGATTGGCTAATTCGAGAGAAAGAATAAGAGAATTAAAAAGGGGAGCTGAAACTGAATGATTCAGTTCACTATAGGGAAGGAGAACGTTTATGCTTCGTTTTATAATTTTATGATAAATATCATTAGAGCCCCTAAACTATAAAATATCATTCAAGTCCCCAATTATAAAATATCATTCAGGCCCCTCGACTTTTAAAAATCATAAATTAATCCTAAATTTCATTTAAATATCTACATATTTATGAAATACTGTGATTTACTCTAAATCACAATAAGATCAATTTTCAAGCTCTCATCTCATTAAATAATTTAACGGGTAAATCATTTACGGTTTTTGGCCAAATAATATCTCTGAGAGTGCTAACTCTTTTACGGATATTATTTACTCTCTCTCATAGCAAGAATAATCTCAGGATTTATGTTGTGACCTCTCAGGTTCACTATGATGTTAGCTGTGAGCTGAAATCAATATTATTGATCTCATTTCGAACTATTCAAATGCTCAACGACTATGGTTGATATCTAACAATATATCATAGCCCCTAACTCATAATAAAGAAAAATTTCGTCAAACCTTATTTTCAATTATAGGTTTTGTGTGAATAATCTCCTTCCATTCGTCTAATTCCAACTAAATTAGGGCTTATGAATGTCAAAACCCTCAATTTAGTTTTATTCGAATAATCAGTCGGTACGAACTGAACTTATCACTACAAACTCTTTGTATGACATTTGTGCTTTGGCTAAAGACTTTATTTTCAGTCGTTTACTAATATTCGACTGGGAACTCAAATCTGAATCGAATCAACGGTACCTCAAAATTCACTATATCGAGTCAATGGATTTCTTTTGATAGTCATTTGCTACTCGATATAAATAACACATGAAAAAATCAACTTCTGTGTACAAGACGTGATTAGTCTCCTATTTATATATCATATAAACCATGTGCATCTATACTAATTGACAACCACGACGTCCAAGGTCTGAGGAGTAGTTAACACACCCTTATAATTCAATGATAAATCATTGACATTATAAATTTGTGTGATTCATCATACTTTGTTCACGTTCAAATAATAGTTCTCTAACTATTATTCCATACTAATGTCCTAATAATATGACTATCATATTACTCGCAGTAATATCATCTCATGACATTCACCGAAGACATTCAGTATGCCTACTATATAATATCAATGTCCAGTTGATATTATGTCTGTAAGGAACAATTTAGATAACTTATTATCTTGAACGATTCACATGTATATTCTATCACTAGTATGATTGGATAGAAGAAGTAGTATATACATATGAATTGAAACACTTTCATTATTAATAAATATGTACAATATATATCTATAGTAACTTAATATAGTATGCCCCAAACCGACAGCACGAATGATTTTAGGGCATACAATACTAATAATTTATAGAGTAAAATAGAAGACCCCAAACAAATCAGTTAGGTAAACCATGTTCATTAATATAACAAAAGATAAGGATGATGCTAGGTTGACTATAAATATTTTAGGATCCGAAAAAAGTAACTGCCAAATTTTTGAAAAAAAGCCCCGATTCAATGATAAGTGAGACGATTCAGTAATGATATTTAAAATAGAGATGTTCTTGCTTTACAGCAGACTATAAAACTAATGCATAAAGGAAAATTTAAGAGATTTAAAATTATATTTAAGACTTGCATAAGAATGGCAACAATGCGCTTAAAAATGGGTTGTCAATTGAAGGCTAATTTAGATTGAAATTGAAATTTTGTTAGAAGTTAATTTTTTATTAAAAATTAAGGAGCTTAGTGTTGAAAAAAAATATCTAAGACCTCAAGAACTAATTATACGATCAGCACATAATAAAAGTCTACAACACTGAGAGGAATGTTATAAAAAATATTAGAAATCAAACAATTATGAAATAAACTCTAGGACTTAACAAATTAGGTATACAATCAAAAGTTTTAAGAGTTGATTGGTCTGAGATTTTGAATGTTGATCAAGTCCTAATACTAAGCCATGATTAGAATAAAAGGCTCAATGTCAGAAAATGACTATCTCAAATAAGAAGATATGATGTTGAACCATCGGACCTTCTTGTTAATGAAGGTTTCAACTATAAGGTTAAACAAGAGACCTCCTTATTAATGAAGATTTTAGCCATGACATTGAGCCCTGAAACCTTCTCATCAATGAAGGTCTTGGTCATGGCATTGAATCTTGATATCTTTTTACGACAGTTATTTGCTAGTGTGAAAAGTTCAAACAAGCAAATTTTTTTGTAAATAAAGAAATTTTTTTTAGTATAGTGGTTATGTTCTATAATAAAGGTTCATGATCTCATAATCAACGAAAAGATTACGATTGTGAAAAATGCAGCAGCAATTAAGTTTAAAGGACAATAAAAATGTATGAAAGAAAAAATAAAGTAGGTTGTTTTGAGTAAAATTACCGAATTGCTGTCATTTTTCTCTCTAAAAGTTTTTCCTAAGAAAAATCTAGTTTAAGCGTTAGAGAGTTTTCGTCGGGTTACCAACTTTACCCTTAATCCTTATTTGTGATTTCAAGTTGTTACGAACACAACAAATAGAAAGAAGAAGTTGTTCTACTGCCCGAATTTTGACACAAATTTTCGTACATCAAGAGTTTCAAAAAGCCTAAATCTCATGCGACTGATTCGACCTCAATACAAATTCAGGCAATATAATTACGTATTGCAAGTAATCTTCATGCTGTTTCTGTATATTCATGTATTATGGACTAAAAGTCGCAACACTTTTGACACTCATTAAGCACGTGAATTGTAAAGATGATCAAGTAAATTTTCGGAAATGGGAGGAGATCTATGAGCACTTTATTGATGATTTCCGGTTAGAACGAAAGAGGTAGGCGGGAAGAAAATTTTTAGAAGAAAGAACACAGATGGGTCCAAATAGCATTAATCAAGCGGGTACAAGAGTGGTCTCACCAATCGGAATTCCCATAACGTTAGATGCATTACTAATTTCTTGTGTTACTGTCAGAAACCCACGTTCTACAAAGATTTCATGCTTCAAGTATGTTCCCCTTATTAAAGTTGTGCCCAAAAAAAGGAAAAACAAAGTCAGGTACCTATAGCTAATTAATTAACCCTTGATTTGGTTATTAATGTTCCATATGTATATGCAACAGTCAAAGCGATGAAAACCAAAACTTTGTTTCCGATAATGTGTATTAATTACATTCATGTGTTCATGACAAGTTGTAGCTATATACCAAAAGCAGCATATATTTCTATATGTACAACGATAAGTCACTCTCCCCATGTGAATTAATGTTGTCTGTATCTTCTCCTTTCCTTGTTAGTTTACAGTCAAAACAATCCCTCTTTTAATGACTGTCTCAGGTGAAAACTCTTCCATACTACATCACCTTTCCAATTCTTCTACCAAACCCTAGTCCTGGTTTTCAACTTCTTCCCTCCTTCTCCACGAAAAAACCCTAGCTAACGCAACTTCTTCATTTGCAGAAACCACATATTCATTTTGTGAGCATGATACTCTATATTGAATCCATGAGTGCTGTAATGGAGTAAATTTGAATATATGTATTAACCGATTCCTCTGTGAGGCATGCAGAGTTATTAATGCAGGAACAATACAAACCTGTACAGTTTTACAGAAGCTTGTTATATATATATATATAACAGAGTAAAATACTATTTTCCTTGGATTAATGCCGCTCCCTTACTCTTTGCTTTTCCAAAAATTATCCTATATTCTCCTGTCTTTCAATTTTGTTCTTAAAAAATTTGAATTAAACCCAACTTTATAATATATGAGAATAATATTAAAAAGTGGGAGATATTGAGTAATTTTTAAAAAACAGCAAGCACTAGTGTGCTAAATTAGAAAAGGGAAGAAAAGGTTAGTTTACCAGCTACAACGTGATTAACATTTGTCGTACCTGTGCCAGCATAATAACATAATAATACACCTTCTTAAAATATAAAGTCTAGATCTCTGTTCCTTCGCCATAGCTAGCCATCTTTTTTTCATCATCATCCTTGAGTTCGAAGTTAGTATACGTTCCCCACCACTTTGGCCACCTTGTGTCGTCGATGAAGAGGATGTCGTTGAACAACACTGACCCATATTGCAGTATTTTCGTGAACAACAATTAAAGAAGAAAGAAGATAGAGAAGAGTTGTTTGTTTTTGTGTATAAATTAAAGTGAAAAGAAAGATTGATATCAATGGCAGTAGCTAACTATTACTGCATAGATGATTTTTAATGGAGTTTACCCAAATAATGGACCAATATATTACCGTAGTTCTGACTTGTGGTCCTTCATTTGCCTTTTCTTGGTCTGACTGTATCATCAGGAGGACCAGATGCAGGCTCACCATCACACATATTGTTGGATAGATATAATGAAACGTACCTGTGAGATCAGTAAAAGAATCAGTTCTTTTATTCTACAGTGGTTATGTACATTACCATTCTGTACGAATTTTTTAAAAAATTTATTAAAATACATAGTGTTTGCTGTAAAATCATTTTATAATCAAAGGATCTATTCATTCAAGATTGAATGGAATAAAAATTTTTTTTAATATTAATAAACAAACAGTCTTTTTTTTTGGTTATTATTGTTGTTAGAAACAATTAGCATTTATATAGTACTAATTACGATTAATTATCAAAACCTCTTAAATTGGACCAATTTGTTTGAGATAATTTAAGTTAACTATCTTTTTTTGGTTCATGATGTCTACCCATATTCAATTTTTGCAAAAATATATTTGAATTTTACCCATCGTATTTAATTTTATCTCATTTTAATTTTATATTATATTCAAACAACGAAATATAATAAAAAAAATATGGTCAAATTTATTTATATAAATTAATATGATAATATTATATTACAACTATTGTACATATTATCATTCATATTTTAATTATCTTAAAAGTATTTAATATATAAATTTATTTATACAAACTAATTTGATAATATTATGTTGTATATGGTTTGTGTATATGACAGTCTAACTAATTAATGATGTATATTATTATCTATTTTTTAATTATCTTAAACCATTCAATAGATAAAAAATAGTGTATATTATCAAATTCAGATATTTTTTATTATTTTGATTCTAATTTTATCTATTAATTACCAATATTCAAGAGAAAATCTTGGTCCATTGCAAATAAAAAATTTAGTTGATTTAGAAAACAAAAATTTGAGCATAGACCGAGATAAAAATAAATATATATTGAAATATTTATAAAATTTCACTCAAAATTTCAGAATGTGAGAACTAAAATTTCAAAATATTTTAAGATATTCAAAAGTATATATATTTTCAATATCAAAAACAATTATTTTCTCAACAACGACTCCTTATATCGTAAGAATTTCCCCATCGTTGGGCCGGAAGTTAAATTAAACAAAAACCCAGCCCATGTTATCTTTGACCCGAGATCTTCGATACGTCGTCGTGTGGTACACCACACGAGGCAGCGAGAGAATCCTCGTAACGGAGGTAAGGCAAAACACAACATTTCGTGTTGGAATTAAGAAGAAAACCTAGCAAGTCTTTCTGATTTAACATCGGACGCGATCAATCAATCAGATTCATAGAAATCCTAGTAAATTATTCGACTCACTTGCCGTGTGGTGTTGAGTTAGTTTTCCTGAAGAATTTATGATCTGTTTAATTATTTCACTATTCAGACTATTAAATTTTCTGTTTTTCTTTGTTTCTTTGTTGTTGTTTTGGTTCTCGTATTGGAAAGAGAGGATTGTTATTTGTGATGTTTTGTTGTTTCAATTTGGCAGAGAGTAATCGTAGCGGCGGCTTCGCCATGGCCAAAAGCTCATTCAAGCTGGAACATCCATTGGGTTCGTCGAACAATCAATTTTATGCATATAAAAATATTATTCGTTATGGAATTTTGTTTATGGGTATGCTTTGATTGTGAAATTTTTATCTGGGTAGATTTCTAAATGATGTTTTGAGAAATATTTGAAATTTCATAGAATGTATCAAGAATCGTCCGAGATTTTTGGAAGATTCTGGCATGAATTTGGTGGTTTCTTTCTACAATTAATATGTTCTCAATCCCTCTGTCTATATTATTCCTGATACATATGATCATAAAAGGAGATTTATATAGTGTACTAATAGATTGAAAATTTTTTTTACCGACCAAGTCTGGATTTTTTGATGAATTAGAACAATGTATAATATACGGAGGTGTAATTATTTATCCGGCATATCGATCTATATGTTTTACCAATTGCATTCTGGATTGCTGATTGTATCGTTGTGAATGTCATAGCTGTAGTCATTCCTTGTCGCAATTAATGTTTCCTTAATTTGGCTACGTTGTCTGCATTTTTTCATAATCTACATTCGGGACTGAATTTAGTTATGTTCATTCTGTTCATTCATTTGCTGTTTCTGTTTATTGGTTATATATCTCAGAGAGGAGGCTAGCAGAATCTTCTCGCATAAGAGAGAAATATCATGATAGAGTACCAGTAAGATTTTTTCTGTTAAACAGTTCTGTATGCCTTCTATCCATTTATTTAATGGACTTACAGGTGTGCTTGCCGTTTAGGTGATTGTGGAGAAGGCTGAGAAGAGTGATGTTCCTGACATTGATAAGAAAAAGTTAGTTTCATCCACGTTTTCTGTATTTCTAAACTGATATGTTTTGTTTGATGAGAGCCATTTGTAATTTTCATATAATAGGAAAATATTAATATTTTTTGGAAAAAATTTTTGCATTATGTCATCTTTTGTTGGTAAAGACGTTTCTAGTTAGTTTTCATCAATCTGTCATGACACTCGTTGTCCTGAATGCAGATATCTAGTCCCAGCTGATTTGTCAATTGGGCAATTTGTTTATGTCATTCGTAAAAGGATTAAGCTCAGTGCAGAAAAGGCTATATTTGTTTTTGTCAAAAACACTTTACCTACTACTGGTGAGTTGCTGCATTCTTTATCATTTTTAACTGCAAACCTTTTCATACCATTCTAGTTTGCGTTTGTAATGTGTCTTCTGTTGTTACAGGTGCCTTGATGTCTGCAATATATGACGAAAACAAAGATGAGGATGGCTTTCTTTACATGACTTACAGCGGAGAAAACACCTTTGGTTGCTCATTTTAAGAGCAAACACAATCAGCTATGTATTATACAATCTGAAAGTTGTATATTCCCTTCTCATCCCTTTTTAAGTCAATGCACAAACCTGCTTATCTTCCCCTCTTTTTATTTTGAACTTATTGCATCAGTTGACGATGGAAGTTGGAACCTGAATGGATGGAACTAATTTACCATACTGTTAATGAATTTTCAATCATCTTTCTGGTGATCAGAATTTGTGGTTTCTATTGTAGTTGAAGGATTATGCATATACTAGAACATATTGATCACTTGAAAGGGAAAACATACTATCTCAAAATCTTGTTCTTGCATGCAACAAGATGAACATACTGTGGTTACAACTCACTTCGAAGAAGTTTTTTTCTGGCATCGAAGCTTGACCCATTTGATGCCATTGAGAAATGCTACTTTAACTTTGTTGAATCCTTTTGGAGTTGCTTTCTTCTTATTGCTTTCGTTCCTAGCTTTTGTGCTGTCATCTTCTTCCATAGCACCAAAGCCTCCTGCTCCCCACTGATCTGCCCAACTTGGAGCTTCAGTAGCCATACTGCCTTATAACTCTTCGACTCTAGCATAAACAAGTTTCAAATACAGAGAACATAGCTTAGTAAATCTGGGATTGAAGTTACAGAGCCGGTTGCTTTTGTTTTCATTTGGCAACAATCAATACATAGATAGCTCAGATCCGAGTTTCTACATATTTTCCTTCGTTTTATCCGAGATAAAAAATGGGATCCCATGTTATTTCAAATAATAGAAAGAGATGAAAAAGTTTGCTTATCGAACAGAGTATTTGCAGAAATCAACATAATAACAGTAAAGCGTTAAGATTTCCCGACTTCACGAGTAGAAAGAGAAAGAGAGAAATACCTGTTGATGAATACTCGGAGCTTTACCTCGAAAAACTTGATCCAGGAGTTGATTAACAGAGCAATGATAATTTCTTGGGACTTATAAGCTTTAGTAAGGACAGGCAAGTTGTTGATGGTTGTCTTTAACTTCCATTTGAAACTTTTTTTAAAGGACTTGCCAACTCACTTGTTTCCATCTTCTGAAGCAAACTTTGTTTGATATCTCAAATCCCATTTGTTTACTACATAAAATATTCAATTAAATTATACTCAGCTTTAGATTAGATATGAATCAATTTTTACCTAATTGTAGCCACCTTATAGATGAAGATTATTACAAATGTAAGGTCTTCGAAAGTGAGCAAACTCAGAAACAGCACCCTGTCCCGGTCCTTGTCTAAAACTCATAATTCCATTCAGGCAAAAACATAATAAACATTACAAATAACCTATCATGCGCCTTTTTTTTTTCCTAACCAATTATCAGCAAATAGAGTTGATTTTAACATAACAATCGATTAAAAGTTACAGACACCTGGATTTTAAGTATACTACTCTTAAAAATATGTAGTGAGAATAGGGTTACATTAAACTACATGAATTTTGATTTATGAGTTGCTAAAACCAAAGCAATAAGGAAAAGAAAAAGTGATAAAGAGGGATGCAAATAATGAGAATATCTTTAATCATCTTTTTATGGAATAATACTACCTTAACTTAGATTAATTACCTGAGATGTTTGGTACCTAGGCTTCTTCTATTTATTTTATGCCCATATTATAGTTGTCATTAACTCCATTGACGTATCTTAAAACCTAAATAAAATTAACAATCATTAGATAATTATGCAATCAATCAAGACCCTGATATTAACTCAGACAGACAGAAGAAGGATGACAACCAGGGTGCGAGGACCAAATGAAAGTTGAGACTAGAGAGCAAAACTTTTATGTTCGTTGCAATTGTATATGTCTAAATTTTTCAAATATAATTTGTAACTTAATAATTATAACGAATGAATTGAAATTATAAGTTAAAAAAACTACAGCCGTATAATTACTTTAACCTAACCCATTAAAGTCATAGTTTGAATTCCAGATTGACCATGGAATGATTGATTGCTTTATATTATTACATCAAAATATGTCTTGTACTTCTGCTTTACATTTGTTCCACTTCGGCGCCTGGCTATGTGCCATCATTTTCATTCATTCTTAATAATGATGTTGATTGTGTCTCAACAACAAAAGCACGACATTTAGGTTTTGTTTTGTTTTGTTTTGATGAGAAAAATAAGTAAATCTCATTAAAAGAAAAATTAAGTGTTATTAAACACTTTTCCGACTCTACTTTCAAATCAATAGAAGCACAAAAATTTTAAACAAGCATAAACAAAATTGTAAGCTAAACACATTGATCCAATTAGTCAAATAAGTGTTTTGGGTTCATTCTTCTTCATGTTCTAACTAAACCCAAAACAAGATGATAGTAATTGGTAAATTATCTACACTGTATTCCCAAATACTGATAAAAAAATTGCACAAATTTAACTTCTCTCTTCCTATTTGGTTTTCCGACTAGATTTTGACCTTTTCATTTTACTTGACTTATCATCAATGCTTGACCATATATACCCAGAAGGTATAGCAAATGGATCCTTATCCCATTGTTTTCCTGCTGATGAATTCCGGTGCTGTTGCTTGCTCGCCGATTGGCTGACGTTTCGCCTCAGCCACGCCGACCCCGGAAGCGACGATGAAGCTGATGAGGAGAGGAATGATGAGTAATGAGTGGTGTCTGATTTATAATCATCGTCTGATTGTCCTCGAACAAAATGTCTAGGACTTGATAGCGGAGTGAAGAACTGCTCTGTTGATGGTAGCTCAAGAAATTTTGTGAACGTCACCACCACTCTTACGGTAGGGACCACAGGAATAGCCACCTGACCACACACACAAAAATAAATAAATAAATAAATAAAATAATAATAAGGGTCGTCAATATTCGAACACGATCTTAAACAAATCAATTACCGTCATACATCATTCACCATTCATATTCAAAACCATGCAAATGAATCCCTGACTATGCAACGCCAGCCTCCTGAAAAAGGCTTAGCTGACGTGGCAGGCTCAGGGATTCAATCTCTAGTCAAAGTAACATTACAATCCTCGGAAGAAATCATCCCACATCCCTCAATCACACCGCACATTACAAAGTCAATAAGAAACAATCACAGCCTTGCACGACAAATCATAAACTGCCGGAGACCCCACACAAAAGCTTCTCCTCTAATCACAGAGAGGAGGTGCTTAAGGTAAAAGTTCGTGTCCGGTTCGTTTTGCTGGAGCATCAAAAGAACCAATAAAAGCAAAGCAACACATTGGATGGACCCCACAGATTCAAACAATTTTTTGTACCTTGAAAATGGCCTTACCTTAACCGGGAATGTCCCCGGCGGGAATTTCGTCGTTAACAATTCTCTGAGTCTTCTCACGGCTTTCACTTTATTAGCCAAAATATCAAGTAACGGAAGTAATTCCTCCGTCTTTAACGGAAACTGCTCCGTTAACCAAACAGATGGACGTAAACTCTTCACGAACTCTTTCTCTTTAGTTGGCGGAGGCGCCATCGTAACTGCAGCTGTCGACCTCCTCTGCATTGGCGGCGGCGCCATCGCAGAAGACGGAATAATATCTACACTTTTTCTCCCCACACTTACCCAATCTCTTTCTTCTCTCACAAAACTACTGTGTCTTCTCCTTTCGTTATTATTGACGTTGAATCCGAAACTTGGATTTTCAGCTACTAAAAATCCGTCATCATCTTCGTCAAGTTCTAACGGCAATACCTGCTCGCTTCCAGCGGCGTCATTGTCATTTGTAGCTTTTCGAGAGCGGAAACTGAAGACGACGTTATGTAATTCATAAACCCTAGCTTTCCATTCACCGACGAATTCGGTCTTCTCTTGTCTTCTCCAATTGGTTCGTCCAACTAGTTCAGCTCTTGTGACGTCCATTCCCGGACGGTAAACACTGGTTTGAGCGCAGAAACCGGCAATGTCTGACTCGGACATAGGAGCTCCCGCGTTTTCGAAGGCGTCAAAGATTTTGTGATCGTCGTGGTTGAGAACCAGCAGCGAACCGGATGGAACGTTGTGCGTTTGGTCACCTTCGCCGAGAAAGAGAAAGCTTTGATCTGCGCGCTGAATTTTTAAGCCGTCAAAGCCAGCCAACGATGTATCGGCTCGAAGATTTCCCTCACGTTTCCAGATCTTATAGGTATCCGATGGAGCAATTTTGCCAACGAACGGAATGACAGAACTCTCGAAATGGAAGGAGATTTCCATGTAGAAGTCACGCATTCTACGTAGAACCGAAATGACTCGCGGCAATCGACGGCGCCACTTGGCCCAGGCCGAACGGTGGTGTAGCTTGAGTAGAATCAGAGCAATGTCTGAATTTCGTCGACATACAGCTTCTTGCAGGGGATTCCATCCGGCAGCGTTTTGTAACGAAACGTCAGCGCCAGCGGCGGCCAGGGATCGTGCGGAGAATGCGTCATTTACTCGGACAGCTAGGTGCAGAGGAGTTTCTCGTGACGGTACGTCTCTGCGGTCGATTACGGCTGATATTTGATCGGCAACTCGTTCTTGACTCAGTGAGTCCGACTCGGTATGAATTTTTTCTGGATCGGCTAGTTTCGGCAGAGTCGAGACTATCCGAGTCAGGGTTGTATGGTCTCCCAAAACGACAGCATAATGAACCAGGCTGTGCGAATAATCTTCAGGTTTAATAGCCGCGAACGGCGTCGTAGCGGATGCCGCGGATGACTTTGCCATTTCCTTTTCCTCCTGTGCAATTTATCAATGCAAAACAAGAGGGAGAAGTCAAGAAACAGAGTTTATGCGTTTCTTTTGACTGAAGCAGAGATTGGAATGTTTATGGAAAGGAGATGGGTTAGTTTTGTCATTTCATCATCCTGGATTTTGTTTTTATTGGAGATTGTGATCTGTGATGTGGAGAAGGAGATACACACAATCCGGCACTGCTTTTGGTGATTCTTGGAGCAGCAGGAGCAGGGTATCCGTGGATATTTTATTTTCTTTCTTTCCCTTGCAGTACAGTACCATCATCTCTCTTTTTTTCTTTACCTTACCTTCCTTTGTCTTTATTTATTTTGCACCTCTTTTAGTTTTGAATCCGTGAATTATTCTAATTTGTTAAACAAAGATATAATTTTTAAATAATATTAAATATATTAATATATTGCATTCTCTTGCCTATTTTGGTCTTAGATTTATATTATTAAAATTCAATATTATAAGAACAATTTATTTATTTTAATATGAACTAGTAAGAATTAGAACTATTCAGTATTAAGTTCTGTTTAATATCTTCATATTTCATTGGAGATGGATGGGAGTTCCTATCTCCATCCTTGATTCTACTATATCGAAATTGGATTCAGGATGCAGGAGATCCCAGAAATTCACTAATTAAAATATTATATTATATTTTATTTTTGAAGAATGTGAGATACTGAAATTTGTTGTAATATAAATAAAAAAAAATTATGTTCCTATTTTAATAAATTATTAAATAATAAGGGCCCTTGATGTTATTATTCATTTTGAAATGTTTGGTACGGTAAGTCCAATTTGGGTCATTGATATAGTTCGCGTGGTGCATCCCGTACCTCCAATTGGACCACCATCTAATTATGCACATAGATCGACAGAATAAAGACACGAGCATAAGCCTGGTTCGGGTAGGATATTTTGTTTGGGACATTGTCAAACGTACCCTTAATATTAGTTTTAATTTATTCTTGATCCCATTCTTTCATTTATTTTGATGATGATCAATTTCTTTAACTATATTACACAAAAATACTATACAAGAAAAAAAATGTTGCCAATAATAAGCCTTATCCTAGGGAACGGTAATGGCCTTGACTCTATTATCCTTAAAATTATCCAACTCTAATATGATCTAAAATGGTAATCTTACCGAAGTTGCAATGCACTAGACTATTACTGTATATCTATACGTGGAAATATTAAATGTTTAATTTTCATGTTCTAATTACTCTAAATGAGTTATGCAAAGATCACGAGGAAACAGTAAAGCAGAAAGCAGGTATGTGTGATCTTCTGCCAAGTTCTTCATGGATTTTTTTTTCTTTTTTTTATTATTATATGGTAAAATAAGAATAATAATTATCTGAAGTTGACCAATCAAGAAATAGGGCAATCAATTTGCAGCAAGTGGCAAAATGTTTACAGTGTGTATAGAATAAATTTCTTCCCTAGTTAGGATTTCAAGACTCAAAAGAAGAAATTTTGCTAAATCCAGAGTTGATGTTTGGGAATGATTGGCGGGGACATAGAAAAAGAAAGGAAAAAGTGTTAGCTTAGACTTGCTTTTATCGGGGTTATCTTCATATGCAATCTGAGCAAGAAACAGAGAATGATGTCTGCCGTAGCCCAGACCAAACCCCAACAGATATCCCTCCCTTCCATATCTTTGCTCTGTCTTTCCCTTGTTAGACTTATGAAAAATAATCTTACAAAACTCCAAGGAGCTAGATTGCTGTCAACAGGTCAAATTAAGAATAGTGGAGTATTGAGCATATGAGTTAACCGATGTTGGGCTCAGTAAAATGGAAATTTTGGTGTAACATTAGCATTTGTTTCGAATTGTATTATATGTATCATAAAATGAAAATTTTGATCTTGAAATATTGTTTATTTGCCCAGATTCAGTCAATCCAGAGTAGGCAGATGTTTCGAAGATAGGTTAGGTTTGCATTGTGCACAATGAGTCAAGCCTTGCTGCTGACGAACTATTGGGATTGATTGAGATAACAGAAACAGCAATGCTAATGCTAATGTGCATTTTTTCCTGCTTGTGATTGCGTAAGTGAAGAGATGAACAGATTGTTGAATATTCTAGTCTTCCTGTTACTGACACCACAAACATGAACCTGAACCCAACTAAACATGTTCCTATTAAGTACGGGCCCATCAATACCTCTCCTAGAGAGAATTTCCATGGATTCTTCAAGCTTCTTCCTTGGTAGCATTATTATATAGAGGGGAGAAGACGAAGAAGTTAATGCTCAGGAACAAAAGAAAACATGACTTTGACAACTTTTGCAGATTGATTGTTACATTGGTTTACATCCATGGCTTCATCATCTAGCTTGTTTTGTTGCTTTTCTGATTCTACCAGGGTTTCATGTGAAGGACAGAACAACAACAACAACAGCAACAAGCAGAGAAGATTGAGAAAAGCGGAATCCAAATCTGATAGCAGAAGAAAATTAAACTAGAACAAGTCTTCTAAGAAAAGCCCTCTTCCTGTAACTCATTTCCCCATTGGTACAAGGCTTTCTGCCTTACGAGAAGATCAGCTTTCATTGTAACAAGCCCATGCCATTTTCTCTGCACAGGTTGCGGGTAAAAACGAAGGCCATTGTTCTGGCCATTCTTCATCGAACCTACGGTTGCTCCCCAGCATTCAGAACACGGAGTTGACTTCTTCGCGAGAAGCAGAGTCTAGAGGTGACCCAAGAATGTTAATGTCGACAGAGGTTGCCCTCACGCTCACAAGAGCAAGTACCGAATTGGAAATGGCGGCCTCAACCCGAGCAAATTCTAACTGAAAAATGAAGACGACAAATAATGCGCGTGCACATCAGAGTCACTGCACAGCTGTCTATCTTAAAAAATAATTACGTCAACTTAAATTTATAAATGATAATTATATAATAACTTATTGTCTAATGTCAATACACAACTTTTTTAATAAATACTAACTCTCTATTATCTGATAATTGCATATGTGAAGATCTAAAAGCATATATCACTAATTATTATAAATAATAATACCCTTTAACTATAAAAGAGATTGGACTTAATAACAAATTATACGCTCATTTTATATCAATATTTATAATATTTTTTTATTAATATTTTTTTTAATTTTAAATTTAATTTAAATATTAAAATTTATATATCAAAAAATCAGTATTATCTCTAATTTTCTCTATATGTGTTTCAAGTAGCTAAAAAATAATTATTATGATAATTTTATCGATTCGAGGCAAGTTATTAATAGTTATGAAAAATAAAATTTTTATAGTATTTAAAATTTTTCTTCCAAAAAATTTTGGCCATCTACAATTTGATTTTGGCATCCATTTTTCTCTTGAATTCATTATCTTATCACGGATTCATTCATGTTGTTTGATTATTTTCATTATTTCTTGTACTTAAAATTTCAATATAATATTTTTTTATAAGATTTATGATGTAATAATGCATCAATGTATCGCAGCCAAACTCAAATTTGTATAAAAATTCGCATTATATTTCTAGAAGAGTTTAAATTTAAATAATTAGTAATAAGGTTAATTAAAGTGATTTGTCATTTATCAATTATATAGTTAATTAAAGTGATTGGGAGGTATAAAATTTGAAACAATATTTAAAAAAGGTAGGACTTGACAATCTTCAATAATTGAAACCATCAAATCAAAATGTTGATGTTGAAGGCAAAAGAAGACAATTTTATTTATTCTATAATTAACAATGGTTGGGTGGGCTGGGCTGGGCCGGACTAGTCGAATCCTATCCATTATATTCGCATGGAAAATCCCAACACCTACCCCTCGAACTAAGTGGAAAAAAAAAAATGTAGTTAGTTAAGAACACAAGTTCAACTACTAGTTGTCATTGGAACCATCGATGGTTGAATTTGATTATTCCTACACTACACAAGACACGTTCTCCCACAAATTGACCACCTAACACCCTCTTCATTCTCATTAAAAAAATATAAGAGTAAAACTATATACCTTTTTTTTTTTTTTAATACGATCAATCTATTTAAATAAAGTAATGTAAGTCATTCCAAATTTTTTATCTCAAAATATATTTTAAATGAAATAGCAACTGAGTTGGTATAGATGATAAATTTTTATAACTTTTAAAATCATTTATTATATTATTTCGTTAACTAATAAATGAATACTACCTAATTTGAATGTATTTTAAGATACAAAATTTAGAATAAAATGCATTCATCTATTAAATCATATAACAAAAAATTAATAAAATAGTAGTCAACAAAATGGGGGATTCGAGATTGCCAACTTTGATAAGAATTCTTTGTCAACTAATTACTACATCTAGATATATCTATATATTATATAATACTTTTTGTCATTTTTAAAATAATTTTTTTTTTTTTTTTTTGCAAATGATGCTTGAGACTTTTTGCCTAAATTTTAACACATCATTATTTTTTTTTTCTTTATTTGTTTAAATATATGCAAATGTTGAATTATACACATAGTTAATAGTTGGTTGATGAGTGATTTTCCAATCTCCCACCAAACCCTACATCATGAATTCATCCCCCAATTACAGAAAATGTAACATTTTCAGAATGATTAGGCAGATAATTATGGGAATTCATGACTAATCAAAACACTTAAATTAAATGGGTGGACTTCTCATCATTATTACTACCATCCCTAAATCTTAAATTTGGAAATATGATTTAGTGTTCCACGAATTTTTATAGGTTGATTAATGCAGCCTCATTCCAAAAATATGCTTGTAATAATAATTTAAGAGTAATTCAAAGTGAATATTCATATTTATTCAATAATTAATTTTTAAAAGATATTATTTATTTATGTTTCATCGGTTAGAATAGGTTGATATTCTAACAGAAACAAATTCTTAATTCTTAAATGTTTTTATAAACCCAATAGCTTAATTAATTAAAATGTTTAGGTTAATAAATTGGTTTGCTTAATCTTTAATTATAAAATTTTTAGGCCACCTCCCTATTTTACTTTTAAAATTGACATACTTATACGAGCATACAAGCTAAGCTCTACCGAAAATTTATAAAATTACTACCAAAGAATTTATAACAAATTTATACAAAAATATTAACCAAGAATTTATTTTATAACAAAATTAGGGTAGAATCTATTCTAAATAGCTTCTTATTGTGGGCTACTTTCTTAAAATAAATTTAATTTATTACCCAATCTTATAATGTTTATGCATTTTATCCTTTTTATTTTTTAACAATTTTCAATTTTTTTATTAAAATACCCAATGTTATTCATAAAACACTTCAAATGTTGTTTTAATTTAGGATTATGTTGTAATCTCTAGTATTTATTAAATTTAGGAAACACCATTAAATTAAATAACCAAAAATATGTGGATAAGTGCTTACATTTATTAGCTTAGTACTTGTTTAGTATATAAAAATAAAGTAATTCAATATACTAACAAGCATACAAATTCATGTAAATTTTACATTAAATGCAGACGATTTTCAAAAATATTATCAAGAAATGGAATAATGGATAATACACCTTAATGTAAACCAAAAACCATCAATACAATACAAAAAAGAAAAAAAATTCAACAATAAATTTATAAATTTAATACAAAAAAGTCTAATCTTGAAAATGTTTAACACAAAATTTAAAATTTCAGCAATATTTAACAAATCTTTTCTATCATATAACAATTTTTCTGTCCCAATGCCATATTTATAACATAAAAATGTCATCTTTTTCAAAAGTAAAAATGTGAAATTTATAACATTAAATGCGGGAGTTCCACTGCTTGCTTATCTGCTTCTCAAAGCCTCCGTCTCCGTTTCCCTACACGACAAAAACTCTAGACTCTCTCTACAAATTCCAGGAAACGTATGGTTGGTTAATCTTCAGTTCAGCTACTGCTTGCCTTTTTCTTTTTTTTTTTTTTTTCTTTTTTTTTTTTGTAATAACTCAATCCAAATTGTACTTTGATTAATAACAGCAACGTACCAAAAAAAGGAAAAAAGAAATTCTACTTTTCAATGTGGGGTCCTTGCTCTCCCACCGTAAGCTCCTCAAGTTTTTGACAATGTCATTCTCGGTTTCATCAAAAGCGCTTCACCTACAGCAACAACGCTTTCTTACAAGAACTGGGATTGTTGAACCCATTTTTGCATTCTCATTGTCAAATCTGTTGCAAAGTTTGGAACTTTATGGCTTTGAAGGCTAAACCCATCTGGGATTGTGCTAAAACGCCACATTTTAATCTGGGTGTGTCAGATTTGGGCTCTGGAAGATGTCGTTCTGTTTTGGATTTGAGGTTTTTAAACAAATGGGAATGTCGGTGTGTTGGTGTTTTGGCTCAGAATCATAGAGCTATCACTCCTCTTGAGGATGAGAAGCCATACACTCCTGATTCTGAGGCCACTGAACGGTCTCAAAACTCTCAGTCCACTGGTTTTCATAAGGATTTGAGTCTTCTTCCTAGTGAGTTTATTCCATAGCATTTCTTTGAGTTTACAATTAATGTATTTCTCTTTGGTAATTAAGCATCATTTGCTTTAAAAGATTGTTCATTTTCTAATTTGCATTGATGATCTATGTAGGAATACACAATTATGGTCAGCTGCTGTAAAATATTTGTTTAAATTGCATTCTTCTAGCTCAAGGAAGGTGAAATGTACTTTATGAGCTTTGTTGACGAATGGAAATGAATAAATGCTAGTTTTTATGTACTGTAAACCCAATTGAGTATCAAGGTCTGATGCGTCTTATAGATGATTGTTGCAGGTCCTGATCCAAATATTCCATTCATGGTTGATAGATATAATAAATGCATAGATGCGAGCCATTTGAAGTTCACTAAAATGTTACTGATCTGTTTCAGTTTTGCTGAACTGTGATATATGGGTTTAATGTAATGGAAGTTATGCCGAATTTTGTTCCCCTTTCTATTCCTGTGTATTATTTTCAACACTAAATGGTGCAGCTTCTTACTTGAGTATGTTGACAAAATTGCAGAGCCCTTGTCGGCAATGGAATTTTTGCCTTCTCCTGATAATGGTTCAAAAGTGCGTGTCGCTTACCAGGTATAATTCATCATTCTTTTCCCTCCGTTATGTTTTGGCTAAATATCCTTTCTTGTAATTTTTCATTAGTTATTTTGCAATTGTAGGGCTTACCGGGTGCATATAGTGAGGCTGCTGCACTAAAAGCTTATCCTAAGTGTGAGACTGTCCCATGTGATGAGTTTGAAGCTGCCTTCAAGGTCAAAGTTATTGTTTGAATTCATTTATGGTTATAGCATCAACTAGCATAGATTTTACCTTTATTCTTCTAAATTCCAATTAACAGGCAGTTGAGCTTTGGTTAGTGGATAAAGCAATTATTCCCATTGAGAATTCTGTTGGTGGTAGCATTCATCGTAATTATGACTTACTACTGCGGCATAGGCTCCACATTGTCGGGGAGGTACAGTTGGTTATTAATCATTGCCTTTTAGGATTGCCCGGTGTACGGAAGGAGGAGCTGAAACGTGTCTTGAGTCATCCACAGGTTTGTCATATTCCTATCTTGTCATCGCATTATTGTCTTGTCTTGTTTGTTCAAGATGACACTTGGTAATTCATTAGATGTAGCTCCAAAGATACTCGAGACTTTAATACTTGTAACTTTGCTGTAAAAAGTTAACCAAATTCATATACAGCCAAAACTTGTTCCAATAAGGGAAATTGTCCAAGTCATCTTTTTAGTCATGATTAACTTGTGATAAATTAATATCTGTCAAAAAATGGATTGCTTTCACTTCCTGACTCTTCCATCCTCAAGCTTCATTACATTTGGCATTGGTTGACTCTGTCGTGTGTTGCCTATCATCTTTTTAGCCATGATTACCTTGTCATAAATTAATGTCTGTCAAAAAGATATTTTTATGGATTGCTTTCACTTCCTGACTCTGCATTCTCAAGGTTCGTTGCCTTTGGCATGGGCTGGCTCTATTATGCGAATTGCCGAACAATTAACACAGAACATTCAGTTCTTAAGGTTCTTATCATCTCAACAAATTCTTGCTTGCAGGCCCTTGACCACTGTGAGATGACACTAAGTAATATGGGTATTGTTAGAGTTACTGCCGATGATACTGCTGGTGCTGCTCAGGTACTTTGCAGAAAGATTTGTATCTGTTTTTAGCTTTCATGTAAGTTATACTGGGCCCTGCTTATATTCTTATAATAAAGCTTGTGACATAGATGATAGCTTCAATTGGCAAGAGGGATACTGGAGCTGTGGCTAGTGCTCAGGCTGCTGAAATATATGCGCTTGATATTCTTGCTGAAAAGATCCAAGTAATGCTTTTCTTTCACCATTTCTATTTCTTGGTGGTACGTATTATAAATTATTCCAAGTGATTGCATTTGTCAATCTGTATAAAACTTATTAGGCAATAATACCTTTCATTTATTGAGTTGACTCGTACTGTCAACAGCATGTCTATTAAATGATAATTTTTCATTGCTGCTAACCATCCATCGGGGAAAAAAAAAAGAAAAAAGAATCCACATTATCCTCCTAAAAAGAATCCTCATTATCCTCCTTTGTCATTCAAAGAATAAATTAACAAATAACCTATTCCTTACATTTCCATTTTGTGCTGTCAAATTCAGTGAGAATGTGTTGTTTCCTGCTATACCTATAGTTAAAATGGGCCACTGTAAAACATTCTGTGCTAAGCTTGCATCTGAAGATTGACACATCCTTTTACATATTTAAAAACTTAGCTAGGGTAATTTTATCGATTGGAAAGCAAGGTTGGATACGTGCAAGTTTCTACCTAATTTTGAGTGAAATGACTAATAAATTTGTTAGACTCAATAGAATTTCTCGAAAAAGTGCTTTGTTAGCTTTTGTTCTTGCAATATATGAAAAATCCCATTTGAATTTATCTTGGTTCTCCTTGCCTGATCAGGATGATGACAATAATATAACCCGTTTTCTAATACTTGCAAGAGAACCCATAATTGCAGGAAATGACAGGTCCTACAAGGTATTGTTCCTTTTTAGTCATATAAACGTTTTACTAGTGCTAAAAGAATAATTATTTGTTTTTCTTTCCCCAGACAAGCATTGTTTTCACTCTTGAAGAAGGTCCTGGTGTGCTGTTCAAAGCTTTGGCAGTGTTTTCCTTGAGAAACATTAATTTGACAAAGGTAACTTGAAAGTCGGAGCATAATTATGTTAGTTAATTGTTGAGTCATTGATAATTATCTTTCCCTTTGAGCACTTTTCAGATAGAGAGCCGCCCACAGAGAAAGCGTCCACTGAGGGTCGTTGATGATTCTAATAAAGGGACTGCAAAGTGAGTGATTTAACAGTTGCTTTCAAATGATGAGAAGAAATTATTAGTATATTTTGTTTTTCTGATTAAGTTCTCTGCAAGAACGTATAAACTGTTGCTTAATTATCTTTGCTAACTTTTAAAACAAAATTGCATTTGGGAATGGTAAGCATGCTATTAGATTTCTGTGCCATTAAGAGTGATTGGTCTGTGGTGGCAGGTACTTTGACTACCTTTTCTATATAGACTTTGAAGCTTCCATGGCTGATCCCCGTGCCCAATTTGCTTTGGGACATTTGCAGGTAAGGACCGAACTGTTTCATATGACTTCACATATGTAGGGATTATGTTGGTTGCTTGGACCAGTTATTGTAGAAGGCCTGATATAGCATCATATTGTTGTCTATACATCTGAATGCCATGCCATTGAAACCTTCAATTTTTTGTAGCAATACTTTTTTGGGAATTTGGTTGTACATATTTTCTAAACTGGTTCATTTTTTATAAATTTGGCAGGAATTTGCTAGATATCTTCGTGTCCTTGGTTGCTATCCTATGGACACATCTTTATAGAAGGAAATTCTCTGTCCCTCCCTTCCTCCCCAACCTTGGGTTCCCCATAGTTTCTTAGAAGATAAACAGTTCAACCTCCATACCAGTAAATACGTCTTCTCATCCAGGTAAAAAATGGAAATTTCACGGGATATAGTAAGGGTAGAAATTTTCCTTGAAGGATTCTCTTAAATGTTTTTTGTTTCCAATTCTTTTCTTCCTCCTAATGGAGGTGCTCTTGGATGGTATTATGAAAAACGGTAAATTGTAGCCAGTAGTCGTGGGATATTCATATGTCGCCCATCTCATTGTACACCTCGTATTCCCCAAATAAATAAGTGGAATTTGGTGAATATATTTATATTAGTGAAATCATGCCTAGGACAAGTGAACAATCATTGTCTTCACATCTTGCATGCTGCATAATGTCATTGTCATACAAAATTTACCAACTAAAACCATTAAAACTTTTTATTTTTTGGTGATAAATAAAATATAATAAAATTCCCCACCAGGTTAGGTCTGTCTCTGAACGGAAGTCTTGCGTTACATACAATAAAAGTCATGCTCTTGCTTGTAAACTTGGAATAAAGTGTCCCATATTAGCAACATATCATAATTTCCAGTCATATAGCAGCAATCATTGTAAAAAAGAGCGTTGGAGAATTGCGTGGTATCATTGCAAACAGTAGTTTTAAAAGCAAGGCTAAAACACTTTTAGCTGTTACTTTCGGTGCTTGAAAGCAAATTTATTCACGCGAGTAGTGGTAGGAACAGCCCACTTAATGAGCTGCTTTGTACAGTTCCTTCAGAAAATCTTCGTTGTCAACCAAGAACTACATGACAACATAAAATATCAATGGTACGAGCTTTTCAACAAACAAATATATTACTTGTTTCTCTTTCCTATAGAATAAAAGGTGAGACCGTGAGGGTAGAAATTGTCTTGCTTGAATACAAAATGTGGAGTGCACTATAACTGAAATAATTGAAGGACATTTTTTTATCTAGAAGGGCAAAATATGGTCCTGGTAGATCCGTAAAATCTTACAATTTTCCAGCCTTCTGGGTCTAGAAAAGAGGCAATTTTGGTATTGATTCCGGTAATTGGTCTTGGTTGTTGTCTTCCCTCCAAGCTCCTGAGTAACCAGGTTGACAACTTCAGCACTTCGGTATACATCATCTGTACGAATGGTAACCTACAACAGATACCGGTCATAAGAAAAACACTTCACAAATTAAGAAAAGGTTCCTGAAATTAACTATGCATATGCGTTTCCGTTGGTATATTCAGTCGCACCATAATTATAAATCAACTCAAGAACAGTTGTCTCATCTTCCGCTCCATGTGCAAGCATGACCACTGTCATCTATAAAACAAACGGTATTGCCAAAATGAGGAAAAAAAAACAAACTCTGTAACCCTTTCCATAATCTCGGACTATTACAACTCCTGATAAGCAGAGAGCATAAAATCTTCAAATGAAGTGAAAGGTGAAAGTTTACCCTGTATTCAGAAATATCAGTGCTTAACAGCTTCATTACCATTGCCTACAGAGTGCAGAGGCTCAAACACTATCAAGAAAATTAAAAATGCTTTATCCTATGACAAAACAGAATTGAAGAAGATTAACCTAAAATCACAGCGGAAATGATATTACCTTTTCATAGAACTTGATGGCACAATAAAGATCACCGATATAAAATGTTAACTGACAAGTGGTTCAGGAGTTGGACCTCTCTGGATGAGTTTGAAATTGTAACCATAAGGATCCTTCACAACGGCGTAGACTGCTGTTTCACCTTGGACTTCGACTGTAACAGGTTCTCCAGTGATAATCCCCACCCTTGGATCGGATGTCTTCAATCATTTTGTGAATCTATAATTCCATGGAATGCAAAGCTGCTCGGTTCCAATGCTTAAATGAAGTCATGTTCCTGTAAATCTACATTTGAATGACACACACATCTTGAGTTACAATTGCTAAATGGCCAAAACCAGTTCCAATATCATATGAAGTCACACCATAATCTGTGAATCAATAACCAAGTAAATACTCCGTTATTCTATTGTAGGCATAGAAAAAGTATGAAACCACACAGTATGTTGACTCCGGAACAAAATGAGATTCTTCAGGCCAAATCCAAGAAGGGCATTGGAGCCTTTCTCTTCTGGGAAATCTCTTTTTCTCAATAGCTACATTCCAAGGCATTCCATATAAAACCTGACAACAAAAATATACAAGAGAACAGAGAAACATCCTAGCATCAAAAATTATCAACGTCGTCAGTCAATTTTTATTGTTTCAGAAGGCAGGCATACTTGATGGTTATCTTTTTCTGACCAGAGCAACAAAATACACGACGTGAAGGAAGCAACTGTTATCTTTTTCCAGCCACGCCAACGGATTAGAATTAGGAACAACCTGTGCAGCCTCGGACATTTCGATATGAAATTGTTCTACAATTTGGAAATTGCTCATTATTATCATTTTCTTTTTCAAATGATCACATAACAAGTACTAAAAACAGATAAACGCAGATGAAGATAAAGAGAGAGGGAAGAGGAAGCTCACCAGAGAGATGGAATAGAGGTCAACGATGGAGATTTGCTCAGAATAATTCATCCCTACTATAAACTGAGCGCCAAAAATCAAAATATGTCAGCATTTATTACATTGAGAGCACGACTATCAACCTCGACTTCAGCAAAATCATTACTTCAACTTTTAAAATTTTAGGATTTTATTCTTTAATTTCAACAAAATTGTAGCCTATTTCAACTTGCATCAATTCTCAAAACTCTCCAAAAATCCAACGACAGCGCCAGCGTGGCAAGTGGCCCATCCTCGTTTTTCTTTTGACAGCTTGTAATCATTTGGAATAATATATTGTTAGAGATGTCCTACGCAGCTCATTGCATTCGCTACAAAATAAAACCCGTCAATCAGATAATAATAATTATTTGTTGCTTTCAAATGATAAGAAGAAAGTGTTAGTATATTTTTTTCTGAATAATTTCCCTACAAGAACGTAGTAAAATGGCATTTGGGAATGGTAAACATTGTATTAGATTTCCATGCATTAAGAGTGATGGTCTGTGGTGACAGATAGACCACCTTATATAGAATTTGAAGCTGGCATGGCTGATCCCCTCGCCAACTTGCTTTGGGATATCTGCGGGTAAGGCACAAACTCCATTCCTGTACATACATCTTCCCATCCAGATCAAAAATAGAAAATTTCATGGGATATAATCGACAGATAGAAATAGAAATTTTCCTTGGGACCCGAATTATTTTGTTTCCAATTCTTTTCTTCCTTCTAATGGAGGGGTTCTTAGATGGTATTTTCGACCAAAAATAGTAAATTCTAGCCACAAGTTGAGGAATTTTCATGCGTTGTCCCCCACACTCGCAACATACATGAAAAGGAATTTGGTTTATACATTTAGATTCTGAAACAAATAACTGTCAAATGAGTTACAAGTTTTGACATCCTCTGTAGACTCTAATTGAAAGATCACAAGCCAAATTCTACCATGAAATCGTACGTATCACAAGTCTTGCGAGCTGTACAATGTCATACAAAACTCACCAACTAAAACCAACTAAAGCATTTTTCATTTTGGTTTTAAAAAAATTGGGGCGTGATAAATGAAATATTACAAAATTCCCATGGGTCTTTCTTTGAGCAGAAGTCTTGCATTGCATACAATAGAAGTTATGCAATCACTCTTTCTTCTAAACTTTGAAGAGTAGGCCTGGTCCCAAATCAATTCATAGACAAGCTCACAATCTTTACTAGTTGATGCAACAAATCAATTGTACCATAGTAGCAACATATCATTAGTTCAAAGTCATAGAGCAGCAAAATAGTAATAGAGCCTTGGAGAATTATACAGTACGATAGCACTAAGTAGTTTTAAAAGCAAAGCTAAAACACTTTTAACTGTTGCTTTTGGTGCTAACTTATTCGTACAAGTAGCAGATGGAATAGTGCACTTAATGAATATCTTTGTGCAGTTCCTTCAGAGAATCTTCATTGTCAACCAGAACCTACATATCAACAGCAAATGACCATGACATGAGCCTTTTAACAAACAAATATATTACTTGCTTCTCTCAAGTTGGTTTCAGTTCTTCTCTATAGAATAATAGCTGAGGTTAGAAACTGTCGTGTTTGAAAACAAAATCTGGAGTGTGCTATAAATGAAATAATTTAAAGGCCATTCTTTTATCATAAAGGAAAGAAAATGGTCCTAGTAGATTGGTAAAAACTTACAACTTCCCAGCCATCTAGGTCTAAAAAAGAGGTAATTTTGGTATTGATTCCATAAATTGATCTAGGTTGTCGAGTTATCTCCCCTCTGAGCTCCTGAGTAACCAGGTTGACAACCTCAGCACTTCGGTATACATCATCAGTGCCAATGGTAACCTAGAACAGATACAGGGTCATTAATTGAAAAAAAAAAAAAAAGAAAAAAAAAGAAAAATTCCCAAATGAAGAAAAGGTTTCTCAAATTACATTTGCATATCCATTTCCCTTGGTGTATTCAGTTACACCATATTTATAAGCCAACTCCAGAACAGTTGTGTCAGATTCATCTCCATATCTAAGCAAGACCACGGTCATCTGTAAAACAAATGGTTTTGCCAAAATGAGAAAAATAAAAAAAAAAAAAACCTCACCCTGCAAGCCTTTCCATTATCCAGAACAACTGCAGCTCCTGATAAACAAAGTGGATAAAATCTTCAAATGAAGAGAGAGTTGAAAGTTCACCTTGATTTCAGGAAGATCAACCTTTCTAAACTGCTTCATCCCCATTGCCTTAAGAGTGCAGAGACTCAAAGAAAATCAAGAAAATTATAAATGCTATATCCTATGATACAAGAGAATTGAAGAACATTAACCTAATCACATCAAAAACCATACTACCTTTTCATAGAACTTGACGGCACGATCAAGATCACCAACATGAAGCGATACTTGACAGAATGGGTCACGAGTTGGACCTTTCTGGACAAGTTCAAACATGTAACCATCAGGATCCTTCACAAAAGCGTACAATACATTTCGACCTTCAACTTCGACTGCAAAAGGTTCTTGGATGATAATCGCACCCTTGGCCTGGATGGCCTGAAACATTTTGTATATCTACAATTCCATGGAATGCATAGTTGCTCAGTTTCAATGTTGAAATGAAGTCTTGTGCTTATAAATCTACATTTGAATGACACTTACATCTTGAGTTGCAATTGCAAAATGACCAAAACCAGTTCCAATATCATATGAAGTCACACCATAATCTGTGAATTAATAACTAAGTAAATACTCGGTTATTCTATTTCTAGGCAAAGAATAAGTATGAAACCATACTGTATGTTAACTCCACAACAAAGTGAGATTCTTCGGGCCCAAATCCAAGAAGAGCATTGGAGTATTTCTCTTCTGGGAAGTCTCTTCTTCTCAACATCTTCATTCCAAGGTATTCAGTATAAAACCTGACAACAAAAATACACAACAGAACATGAGAACATCCTAGCACTGAAATTTATCAATTATGTCAATCAATCACTATTTATAGTTTTGAAAGGTATGCTTACTCGATGGTGCGATCAAGATCACCAACACAATAAGCAACGCGAAGGAAGCGACGGTTATCTTTTTCCGGCCATTCTAGCGGATCAGAATTAAGAACAACCTGTGTAGCCTCGGTCATTTTGATATGAAATGGTTCTACAATTTGAGAATTCCTCATTATCATCTTTTTTTCAAATGATCATATGATAAACTAAAACAGATAAACCTAGAAGAAAATTAAGAGAGGGAAGAGGGAGCTGACCAGAGAGACGGAGTTGAGGTTAACAACAGAGATCTGTTTCTTGTACTCTCAGTAATACATGCCTATTACAAACTGAACGCAAAAAATCAAAATATATCAGCATTTATTGTATTAAGAGCAGGATATTTAAAATTTTTTTTTCATATTTAATATACAAAAGGAATTGACTGACAATAAATCAACCTCGAAGTTAACAAAATCATTGTGCTTCAACTTTTAAAATTTTAAGACTTTAATCTTAATTTCAACAAATTGTAACATATTTCTAGTTGTATCAATTGTGATAAACTCACACTAAAATCCAAAGTAGGGATTTCAAGTTGGAAATAATAAAAATAACGACAAACTATTATCATCACATAACAGATCATCAAATGTAATTATTCAAATCTAAAAGCAGTAAAATTAGGAATTTCTAAATCAAGACAGTAGCCAACAACATGGATTCAGTGACCATCATAACCATGAATTGAACCCCTAAGCAGAAAAAATTTGGGGATTTCAAAGTCAAAATAGTAGCCACAAAATAATAATCATTACAATTCATCAACCAACAAATTGGAGATTTTGAGCTTTAAAACACAAAGGGAAGCTAGATTCTGACCTTGAACCCATCGAATTCCGACTCGACAACAACTATTTGAAAAACACTAATTTTTCGAAGTCTCCGTTTCTTCAAATAGACGAAAAACTCAGCTAAAGATAGTTGAATTGTGGCGAAAATTACCGTCGCTTGATTTAGATTGAGAGACCAGTGTTTCGTTTCGTTTGCTAGAAGAAGATAAGCCAGGCCATATTAGTCGCCTATTTGATTCGACAACATAGTCGTCATTTTCAGGAAGTGTCAACTATCGTGTTCTATAGATAATTTAATTAATTAATTTGTCGGATTATTCTCATGGTTATTCAGTGTCCGCAGTGTTGTTTGACAATGGGAGTTGCTCGAGCAGGGAAAAGGTGGGACAATCCAATTATTGAGAGTAGTTTTCTGTAATTTCCTTCATGACTTCTGTCAAGATGATACGTTTTTCATGGAATAATAATATATTATTAAAATGGAAAATTTTTAAAAATTTTTATTAAAAAAAAATATTACCCTTAACAATAAATTCATTAGATTTGGCTGTTAATTAACTAACTGAAAAAAATAAAATTATCAAAATATAATTTTGCTCCATAAAATATGATTCTAAAAGTATATAATAAAAAAACAATTTATGATTTCATAATAATTAAAAAATAATTAAAGAACTTTTATTTAAAAATTTTAAATAATTAATTATAAACTCAAGCAATTGATTCTAAAAAATATAACAATTAACTAATTTGACTGATTGATTAGAAACTGTAAAAGGAATATATAAAGATTCATCTAAAGAATATGAAAAACTTCAGTTTTCCTTTTCACATTAAATTGCTGCATGCCCACCCACTACAAGTCTCCAACAATTATAGCAATCCCAACAACAGCTCCAAATTCCCAACGAAGGCGATCAACAGTTTAAAATTGAAAACACTAACCTATGAAAACATTTCATAATCTGCGAAGACACAAAAATAAAGCAAATTAGACTTTAAAATCCACATTCGCACAAGAAAAGATCTTCATAAATTTAGGTATTCGCTTTTTCTTGAATTTCTTTTATGTTTTTAAGAAAAATCTTACCTCAGTAAATGGTATTTTATATCATCCTTAAGCAATTTATTACCAATACTAACAATCTTTAATCCATTAAATCATACTTTAAAAAAAATCCATTAAATGATCATCATCATAACAATACTTCGAGGCAAAGAACTTAAGTCAGACAAATATATAAAACTTAATACTCCGATAAGACATCCAAAACTTCATACCAATCCCAGCATCAACCCTACCCAATGACAATTACAAAGCCCACCCACCACCGCCAATACAGGCCTCAATGCTAGCACTACCTCCGTAAGAAGATCATCGGGCATTAAGACTTTCTTGCATTAAATGAAGGCAATATAGTCCTCACAGCCGAGCATTCACACTTAGTGCAAGTCAAGGGCATTCATACCCACTCCCTTAAACAATTTGATTGATCAACAATTTGATTAAATTATCTCGGGACAAACTGCCATAAGACTCTTGAATTCGTATCACTAACGGATATTATTCCTTTTCCAACAGTTGATTTTCTTGTTTATTTGGTCTAAAATCAAATATATAATACCATGATTTTAGTTTAAAAATTTTAATAGCTCATCTTGCTATTAATTCTCTGCCCTGGCTCTACTGGCCGGTAAATAATGTAAATACAGAATAGTTAATTTGCTAATATCAGCTTCAGCATTCAAACAGTTGATGGAACAGATGAAACATCCAAATTTAAGCAGTAGATTGCGATTCAAGGCACATAGTAACGACTATGTTAAGACGGGGCATAGTGGGTTTCTTACAATACTAGACTACTAATTTATTCATAGAAGAACAAAGAGCTATGCACTTCATGGTTAACAAATCCCATCCCTTCAACCATGAAACTGTTATTCCTAGCGGAGTTCCTTCAGAAAATCTTCATTGTCAACAAGGACCTACATATCAACATAAGAAAACCATAAACGTGAGATTTTCAATGAACAAAAAAATTACTCTAAAGTAGGTAGGTCTGAGAAAAACTCATGTACATGAAACATATTGAGCACAAACAATATGCATGACAACTTTTGCTGAAACTTAAGTCAACGTATAACCGGACACAATCACAATTTTCTTTCCAAATTTGAGATAAAATATGAAATGGTGCTCATTTGGAACACCGAGTATTTTCCACACAGAAATACGAAGGAAACATGAGAAAAGGAGGAAGGGGGTGGATATGGGAATAATAGAATTAGATTATTATAACTAAAAATAATATAAAAATAATAATCTAAATTAGATTAGTATAATCTATTTAATAGAATTTAGTTCTAATAAACTAAATTCTAGAATTTTAATAACGATATCTAATTATTAATATAAATCTAAATAGATATTAGAAATATAAATCAAATTGAAATAGAAATAAAATATCGAAAAATACACAACAATGAATTTAAATTAATATTGAAAATTTCAATATTTACTTGGCTTTCATTTAAATTGCATGCATTCAGTATAATGGTCTGTGTCTGAGCACGTTAATATGTGCTGAATGCTTCAATGCTGCAGATGGAAGACATGTTGAACTACTAGATCTAGAGAAAACTTACTGTTTTCCATCCATCTGGATCTAGAAAAGAGGTAATTTTGGTATTGATTCCAGGAATTGGTCCAGGCTGTCGAGTTATCTTCCCTCC
>JAWDEX010000006.1:6951539-6964995 GCA_035221805.1 Trichilia hirta | reverse complement strand
TAATGTCATAAAAAAACTTACCAACTAAAACCATTAAAACATTTTTATATTTTAGTGATAAATAAATTATTACAGAATTCCCCAGGTTAGGTCTTTCTTTGAAAAGTCGTGCATTGTATACAATAAAAGTCATGCTATCTCTCTCGCTTGTAAACTCGGAATAAAGTGTCCCTTATTAGTAACAGGTCATAATTTTCAGTCATGTAGCAGCAACCATAGTAAGAGAGCATTAGAGAATTACGCAGTTTGATATATAGCACACAGTAATTTTAAGAGCAAAGCTAAAACACTTTTGGCTGCTGCTTGCAGTACTATACGGCTAATTTATTCACACTAGTAATAGCAGGAATAGTTCACTTAATGAACTTCTTGGTAAAGTTCAGAAAATCTTCAATGTCAACCAGGACCTGCCTGTCAACTTAAAATGACAAGGGTATAAATTTTTTATAAAACAAAAATATTAGTTACTTCTCTCAAGTTGGGTTTCGGTTCTCTCCCAATAGAATAAAGGGTGAGTGTACAAATTTTCTTGTTTGAACACAAAATTTGGAATGCACTATAAATGAAATAATTAAAGAGCCGATCCCTTTTTCAGAAAGGAGAAAAAAGGTCCTGTTAGATTCGTAAAAACGTACAATTTTCTAGTTATTGATTTCAGGAATTGGTCCTGGTTGTTGAGTTACCTTCCCTCCAGGTACTTGAGTAACCAGGTTGACAACCTCAGCACTTCGGTACACATCATCTATAACAATGGTAACCTACTATAGATACAGCAGTCGTCAAAAAAACACTTCCCGAATGAAGTCCTGAAATTACTTGTCCATATGCAATTCCCTTGGTATATTCAGATACACAATATTTATACATCTATTCCAGGGCAGTTGTCTCATATTCATCTCCATATCAAACATGACCACCGTCATCTGTGAAACAAATGGCATGGCCAAAATGGGGTAAATTAAAAAAAGAAACTCTATAAGCCTTGGCATAATCCAGAACTATTAGACCTCCTAAGAATCAAAGTGAATAAAATCTTCAAATGAAGAGAGAGTTTAAACGAAGTGCATAAGATCTTCAAATGAAGAGAGTTGAAAGTTCACTCTGTATTCAGAACTATCAATCCTTTTCAATAGCTTTATCCCCATTGCCTGCTGACTGCAGAGGCTCAAACAAAACAAAAAAGATCAAAAATTTTATATCCTATTACAAAATCGAGGACTTAGAGAATTAAACAATTTGTTGGAGAATATGATCCAAGAGCGTATCTTAAGTAGTTTGAGAATATGATTTAATTGTGGTACTTGTAGCATGTAACTGGACTTATTATCTTATAAATACATATGAAAATATTTTGAAGAATATGACTGAGGACTCGTAGAATGATCTTATTGTTACAGAATACGACCCACAAATTGAATACTTTGTAGTTGAAAAATACGATCCAATTTTAATTACTTGTAACCCGTAACTTGGACCTTTAAATATATACTTGTTATCTCATGAATACATATAAAAATACTTGAAAAAATGATAAAAGAGTTGAAAAATGACTCAATTTATTGGAGAATACGAACTACAAGTTGAATACAGTTAAAAAATACAGCCCAATTGTTGTTACTTTTACCCTATGACTAAGATTATTAAATGAATACTTTTTATAAATATATATAAAAATATATTAAACAATTTGACCAACAATTTACAGAATGACCTAAAGAGAATACAATCCACAAGTTAGATGCTCTGCAGTTAGATAGTACAATTGAAACTTAGACCTTACAATTGACACTTATTACCTAGTAAATATGTATAAAAGTATTTGAAGAATTGACCGAGAACTCGGAGAATATGACCTAAGAATTGGATCCTTTGTAATTAAACAAATTAGTTAGTTAGTAAATACATATAAAAATATTTGGAGAACGATTGAGGATTTGAAGAATACAATTCAAGAGTTGGATCTACATAATTAGAGAATATGATCCAATTTTAGTTACTTATAATTCAAAAATTAAACTTTTTAAATGAACACTTGTTACCTCGTAAATATATATAAAAATACTTATAGCATACAATTCATTTCTTGTTACTTTTCACTTTACCTTGGACATTTTTTACAAATAAGTGATTAAATCCTAAATACGTATAGAAATACATGAAACATACGATCCATAACTTAAATTATTCAAAAATATACAAATATAATAGTTTATTTATACATCACGGCATATATTGATTTACTTTTGAAAATTTATAAATGATAATAATAATAAATATAAAGAATAATTTATTTTTAAATTTGTTAATTAATTTTTTAATTAATGGAATACTATTGCAATTTGTCGAACTTTCAAATGTAATTAATTGATGAAACAACAATAATGTGAAACCCATACATAAGGTACATTGCTTGCCTAATTTAGCTACTTATGAGATAATTTTAGTAACTGTGCGGTGCTTAAGGTATGTTTAGTATTATTAATTTTTACTTAGTTTTAAAATTGAAATAAAAAAAAAAAAGTATTTTGTAAATGAATTTAAAATAAAATTCACTTATTTTTTATTAATGTTTACATTTTGAATTTTATTCTATAGTTATTGTACACTGTTTAGAAATTATATCACCTTAATCGTAAATATATCTGTATTTATACCTCACTTATTCTTTTCTCGAGTCTTGTATGGCCTTTTTTTCATTATTTGCTTAACTTATGGTTATCGTCTTGAATTTTTACGTAATTATTGAGAGGGGATGGCAAAACTTTGGCCCGACGTAAAGCTCGTTATATCTATTACCGGGTTATCTCAGTTTTTTTCACATACATTGATACTGAATCTGAAGTTCTCAAATGAAATTTATTTTATATTTTTTCCATTAAAATCTTAATTTGTTGAAAGCTAAAATTTGACTTCACTATTATTGTATTATAAATATGACTAGCATAAACATTAAGAAAGAACATAACAATTTCATTTAAGCACCATCATTTTGGGGAACTTATACCAGACTTTCTTTGAGAATGTGATGTTTCTGCTATGCTTTGCTAATCTTTGTCTGTTATTATTTAATCAAGCACTCAGTTGTTTCAGTATTTGCACAAACATGCTAAACTCTTCTCAAGGTTGTGATTTATCTATAATTTCTCCAAATTCAACTGGGCATAATTTTCTTCCCCTTTCTTGCAATAAACACAAAAACTAATAAAAATACTCATGAAATTATTAAAAGGACTATCTTAATACAGATATTAAGTTAAAACTACTTATTTTATGCAACTAAATTCCATATCACTCTTCTTAAAAGCTATCTTTATCCTTTTAGAAAATTATCCTATTACAGAAAGGTATGATACAATGACTGTTAACTGCTAAAAGGCTGCATTCAAAATACAGTAATCCTAGAACAGTAGAAATAATAAATAGAACTCCGAAAAATGGAAATAATTTAGCTATTAAGAATCTAAGAAGTGATTGTAATTGAATTGTATGTTCAATGGTTCAGAGAAACCCTGTCTATATAGCCTTGGATGTGCACTTTTAAACAGTCTAAGCACCTGCTCAAAGAAGTCATATAGGTAGTTCACTGTGTTAACTACAGTTGTGTCCTTTCACAAATCCTTCACATAAGCTTAATAACTTAGTTTTCCGTTTAAGTCCAAACTGCAAAAATAAAAACTGAATTTAAATTTATACAGCTACAACACTACCCAAAAGGAACCCACAGAAACTGATATCTTAAGTGCCTAGTAACAATAGATCATATAGCTATTAATTCTACGTCTTGGCTCAAGCGGCAGGTAAATAATGTAAATACATAATAGCTAATTTGGCAATATCAGCTTCAGCATTCAAACAGTTGATGCAAAAACCATGTTAAAATAGGGCATAGTAGGTTCCTCACAATTCTGGACAACTAATTTATTCATATCAGTACAAGGAGGGGTTATGCACTTCATGGTTCACAATCCCATCCTGTCAGACATGAAATTGTTATTCCTAGTGGAGCTCCTTCAGGAAATCTTCATTGTCAACAAGGACCTACATGTCAACATAATAAATAAATAAATAAATATATATATATATATATATATATGAATGAGAGGTTTTCAACGAACAAAAAATTACTCTAAAGTAGGTCTATGAGAAATTCATTTACGTGAAGCATATTAAGCAAAAACAATGAATGACAACTTGTGCCGAACTTGTCATCATTAAAATCACAGGTTTTGTTTCCAAATTTGAAGTAAACTATGAAATTGTACTCATTTAGAAAACTGATTTCCAGTATTTTCCACAATAGAATATGAAGGAAACATAAGAAAAGGAGGAAGGCGGTGCATATGGCATGCATTCAGGGTAATGGTCTGTTTCTAAGCAGGTTCATATGTGCTGAAAGCTTCAAAACAGCAGATGGAAGTGATGTTGAACTAATATACTTACAGAAACTTACCGTTTTCCAGCCATCTGGATCTAGAAAAGAGGTAATTTTGGTATTGATTCCAGGAATTGGTCCAGGCTGTCGAGTTATCTTCCCTCCAAGCTCTTGACTAACTGCATTGACGACCTCAGCACTTTTATATACATCATCAGTACTAATGGCAACCTACAAAAGATACCACAATCATCAAGGAAGGTTACTGTAAGAAGAAACCAAGTCTTCTACTAGAGCTAGAGGCAGGCACCATAATTACCTGAGCATACGCATTTCCCTTAGTATATTCAGTCACGCCATAATTATAAGTTAACTCCAAAACGGTTGTCTCATGTTCATCTGCATATCCAAGCATAGCTATGGTGTACTGCAATACAATTGAAACCAAACCACCAAAAACTCTGTAAGCCTTTACATAATCGACAACAATTATTGCTCATCAAAATAAAGTGCACAAAATCTTAAAACAAAGAGAAAGTTCACCTTGTATTGAGGATTATCAGATTTCCTCAAAAACCTCATCCCCAGGGCCTGCAGAGACTCAACAAAAGTCAAAATATTAAGTGGTCGATCCCCCTTTTTTTTCAATACAGAGATTAAACAGAAAATACAACAGATCTGAAAAACACTAAAGGTCAGGCAATCCAACAAGGAATTAACCTAAAAAAGAAAATATTGACAAACTTATAAAGGACCAGACAATAACCCCTATATCACTGCCTTCCTGACACTTGATGAGTCATAAATACGTTAAATAAATTACTTATCTACTTGCCCTGAGCATTCATTTTGTGTGCACCTGTTTTCCAAGAGGAACTTGTCATTCAATGCTTTAATAGATGGTAAAGAACCACTAGGTCCACAGTGGAAATACACTAGTTGCAGCAGGTTCAGTCAGAAATAGGGTAACAAGTGATGCAATGATACATACAGAATTCAGGATGATAAACCTAATATCATATTACCTTTTCATAGAACTTGATGGAGCGATCCAGATCACCAACACGAAGCATTACTTGACAGAGTGGCTCAGGAGTTGGACCTCTCTGGATGAGTTCAAAAACATAACCATCTGGATCCTTCACAAAGGCAATGACAGTAGTTCCCCCTTTGACTGGACCTGGCTCTCTAGTGACATTGCCACCCTTGGCACGAATGTCCTCAACCATTTTATAAACCTAAAATTCCATTATACGCGTAGTTCAACTTCAGTGCCGAAACAAAATCATGTGTGCTGAAACACAACCATGTTCTCAAACTTTGTAATTCTTTAAATGACACTTACATCTTCAGTTGCAATTGCAAAATGCCCAAAACCAGTTCCAATATCATATGAAGTTACACCATAATCTGGGAATTAATAAAAAGGTAAATGCTCAGAAAAAGATAGATAAAATTGTAGTGCAACTCTCCAGCATCAGTATTTTTCACTCTAGACAAAAGTATGAACACCATACTGTATGTTATCTCTGCGACAAAGTGAGACTCTTCAGGACCAAATCCAAGAAAGGCATTTGAGTATTTCTCTTCAGGTACATCTCTTTGTCTCAACAGCTTCATCCCAAAGCATTCAGTATAAAACCTGACAACAAAGATACAGAATAACATAAGAACATTCTAGCATCCAAAAAATCAATTTACACAAATCAAAGCCAATGCTTTAAAAGACATACTTGATGGTGCGCTCAAGATCACCAACACGGTACACAACATGAAGGAAGCGTCGCTTATCTTTCTTTGGCCATTCCAACAACTTAGCATTAGGAGCAACAGATGCAGCTTCAGACATTTTGATATGAAATTACTCTGTTTCCATTCAAAATAATGTAAACACTAATAATGGAACATATCAATAAAATGTAACAATCATAATATTTTCTTAATATAGCATTTGAAGAATCAATTTACGATTTGGATAAAAGCAATCACAAATATATAATAACAGTAAAACGAGTTTTAAAAAGTATAAGTATTCTAGAATACTAAAAATTCTCTACTACAAGACAAATATTTACTCGTGAAAAGTCACTAAAATGGCCCGAATTGGCTCAATATTACTCATTTTTCCTTCCAAAAGGTGATTTTTATTATTTAGCTTTGGAAAACATAATATTTCTAAAAACTTTGCAACAGAAATTTTGGTTTCGAAAGCATTTCTACTTTGAAAACTCGAGAAAAAAAGCAAGAAAATTTAAAAACAACAGTAAAAATTAGATAGGGCCTTGTGATCCAATTGACCAGAAAAAAATATCAAACATCTGTAAAATATCCAGCATAATCACACCAATTTCAAGGCTTGACGTTTTCTAAAGGCGAATACAAACACCATGATACAGAAAATCATCAACTATACAGAAAACGTCGGATTAGCACTAAAACTAATAACGAAAAAAAAGACGCTTGTCACAGTCGTAATTGAGCTGATTCCACGATAAACGAACACAATCAAACGATCGTCACAAGCAAAGAAAAATATTTAATAGAGAAAGGAGAGAGAACATACCAGAAAGCAAGGTGATACGCAGGACTGTGAATTGTAATCAGATCTGGGAATACTGTAATATATAATATTGTTTATATTTTACCGACTGAGATATTTTAAAATGTCTATCTGTTACTTACAGATACATAAACGGTAGAGATTTGCCTGTGCTTTCGTGGGTTATCTCCCTGTTTGGATTTAGTTATTGGGACTATGGTTTTTGACTCATCGATGACCCTGTTTGCAAATCAAGCCCCTTACCCAGCGCCAAATATGCCACGTGACAATGTTTTATTAAGCCACGTGATCCAACTATCCTCAGAAATTTTTAAGGGAATACTTTCTCTGAATTATAACTATGCATCCATTTTAAAAATTTTAATTATCAATAAATAATAAAAATAATGGTAATAATAATCCTAACGCTCAAAATATTCACAACCACATGTAAAGATTGAAATGAAATAATTATCATCTCCGATGTTGAAATTATAAAGGTTAATCTTCCTTTTTACATGATATAATAAATGATTTTATTTGTGTTATTAATGGTAAATTTTTTTTTACCATTTTCACACACACAGAAAACCATTACACGATACACAACACAAAATCTTTGTCTAGGATTTGTAGAGAAAGAATAGGCATTTTTAAAGTAAGAGTTTAAATTAATTAGTTATTATTTTAAATTTGATTAAAAAATAATATTTTACAAATTTTTATAAATAAAAGATTAATTTTAGTCAATCTAGCATATGTTAGAATATGATTCTCTTTTTAATAAAAATTTATATTTTAACTTAAAAAATGTTATTCTTTTTATTTCTTGTAATTTGTCATATTTTTATTACTTATTTGTTAGGTGTATTATGGAGTAAGATTGTTTAAAATTTTATATGATAATTATTATGGTAATTAAATGTTGTAAAATTTTGATAAAATTAAAATAAGATAATTTAACCATGAGTTTGATCTTCTAATGTACTGCCGTATTAGGAGGTGGCGAGTAGCAAATTAAAATACGGTATGGAGCTACGTATGTTAGAATAAGATAAGTAATACACCGTTTTGAAACTTTCGACAAGACAAATGAGACACATTGCTTACTTGGCAATGATTTCCACATATTTTAATCAAATTCTATTATTTTAAGATTTAAAATTAGATTTAAATTTGTTTTGGGGTTTTTAACGTAAATTACAAGAATTTTATCTTTTTATAATAATAAAAAAAAAATCTGATTTAGATGCTGTTTACTTAAATTTTTTTATTCTGAATTTTAAAATTTTATTGGATCATAAAATATTTTAAATTATATTATTTTAACATTCAAAACTATGTTTAAATTTATTTTGGGATTTTTTAACATAAATTATAAGAGTTTTGTTCTTTTATAATAAAAAAACTCTAATTTAGTTGTTGTTTACTTAAATTTTTTATTCTGAGTTTTAAAATTTTATTATATCATAAAATATATAATTTGCGTAATTTTATAAACTTGCTTAATTTGAGAATTTTTATTTTATTTTTTTTATCGCATTTTAGGATTTGTTATATAAAAAGGATTATAAACCCTCATTTTTTTCTTGCATCTCATTGTTAATAATTTTTTTTTTTCTTTAAAAATCTCTATTTCACTCCTTCTACATTGTCTTTTCAATAGAAAAAAATGTTGATTTTGAAATTTCTAAGTTAAAAAAGTAAATAATTTTATATTACATAATATTATCTTCCACAAAATCATGTGCGAATATATATTCATATGCAAAATTTTATCTTATAAAATATTTTGTGATATAAATTTTTTTTTGTTTTTAATATTTTGTTAGAATTCTTTTTCTTACATGAAGACTAACAACATAAAGATTTTAAGGGTCCCAAAAAAATATAAATTTTGAATTTTTTTTTATTAGACTCCGTAAAAATATTAATAGAATTATTTCAAATTTTTGACACAATGCATGGTTGAGTCAATATAATCTACAATGCGAAGTAGATAGGATTGTTTTAAGCATATATTTTTAATCATAATATTGCTCGTTTTAAAATTTTCATCTTCAAAAGTATTTTCAATAAAGTAACAATGAATTAACATGCATTCACTACGAAAATTTAAATTATTTATTGCATTTTTTATTATTCAATAAATATATGTTATTTTATTTAAAATGTATTTTAAAATAAAAATTTTAAATGAGCAGTATTACTTTAAATTAGTAAAAAAAGATTATGAATGATGATCATTGATAAATTTAAAATTGCTTATTCGTAATCTATTATTTTTTGACAGCGGCTTTATAAAGTGCGTTAAATTTTTTTTTTTTTTTAAGTAAATTAATTTATTTTGTTATTTATTTAGCCAATTAGAGAGAATCTACTAAAATTATAATAGCCATGACATATTATAATTTAAGTTTTTTAAAAATTTACTGCTTTACTTTAATAATTTTGAATATAAAAATAATATAAATATACATATATATGAACAATTTTATAATATGTCTATTACAATTATTAAACATTATCATAATATTTTAGTAACAAAATTTATCAAACAATTATACTCTATTTTTAAAACACATGATATTTTTAACCAAATAATTTATGAAACATTCTACTCTTTTTTAAAAGTTAATTATTTCATCATCTTAAATATAACAACTTATTTAATAAGTAACAATAATCTTAAATTAGCCTTAAAACTTGTACCTCAAATTTTTAAACACATTGAAGGTATATAAATTAAACAAGGTAACGTTTGGTCATAAATGGCAACTCTTGCTTGGAAAAACGGTCCTTCCTTTCCTTGTCTTTAACCATAGCCTCATAAAACTGTTTGAAGAGGAAGCATTCCCCTCCATTCCCAAAGGTCGTATAGTAAGTACATCACAATTCACAACTTAGGGTTCACATTACCCACCCACCCACGATTAATAACGGGATTTCCAAATTTAATATGTATAAATATAGACACTTAGAATTTTTTAATTAAAAACTATTTCATTTATTTAACTAAATATTATTAATAAATTCAAACAAATGGCTTTTATGTTGGCATTGCCAATATTATTTAAATTTTTTTAATCATATTTTAAGATAACATTTCATAACTGCATTATGTCCACCTCTTGTGAAATGATTATGCGAATAATATTGATCCAAACAAGAGAACAGGAGGAGGATATTTTCCATATGTTGTCAAAGTCCACATAAATTAAATTAATTAATCATAATTTAAATTCAGAGTAATAAAAATTTGAATGGCGAAAGGCGATCAGACTATCAACAATTGATAGGCCCCACAAGCCCACAACCCACAAGCCAACCACAAGCCCAAAATCCTGTTTTGATCACGTCTCTCCAGTGCAGCTGACGTAAGAATGAGGCCAAGCTAATGAGAGACTGCCACGTTAGCAAAAGCAATAGAGCGGCCCGACGTTCAGAATTACGTCCAGGTTCAATGATTCTGACCCTCCTGTACAGCTGTTATTCAACTCTGAATCATACGTTTCTTCTTCCTGAGAAAACATACAGGAGAGGAAAAAGAGAAAATTTTTCATAGAATTAGATGATGGCTTTGGCAGCAACTTCTTCTAATGCTATTTCTGGCTCCGGTTTAGCTTTGTCGAGTTATTACAAGGAAGTTAAAGGTACAAGTTCCGTTATTTTTTGTTTAATTTTTATTTCTTATTTTTCTGTTCTTAGTTTTGTAGAAAAGAAGAGGAAAAACTGAGGTGTTGGTTGTTATTTTTGTCCTGCATTTTTCAGCTTCACAAATCTGTTCGTTCCGATTACCGGATCGGCCGTACGCGGCTTCAACAAGTCTTACACAACGACGTAGTTTGGTGAAGCCGGTGAATGCGGAGCCTAAACGAAATGACTCTGTTGTGCCTCTTGCTGCAACTATCGTTGCTCCTGGTAAAAAATCCGCTTCTCTCTCCATTTGTTAAATTTATTTAAATAATTGTTCTTAACGAATCTCTGGTGACGCGATTGTGAAAATTTTGCAGAAGTGGTAGATAAAGTAGATACGGAGGTGGATTATGAGCAATTGACGAAGGAACTGGAAAATGCTTCGCCTCTTGAAATCATGGATAAAGCTCTTGAGAAGTTTGGAGATGACATTGCGATTGCTTTCAGGTAATTTACTTTTACTTAATTGTTTTTTTATGCAAAATTCGATTGTGCCCATGATAGAAGGAAATTTTTTCATATTTTTTGGAATATGATGGTCTATAATTTTGCATGTACTGAACAAGATCGAAAATAAGTGACACGTTACATGAAACAATTTCTTAATTTGTACTCTGTGTATTTAAAGAGGTATGACAACATAATTGCTCACTGTCATGTTACTTGCTGATTTATTTTAATTATCTACTTTGATACATTAATTGCATGTTACTGAGATGCTAAAATTTAGAAAACAAGTTGGGAATAATAGTATTAATTTACTTTGTCACATTCGGGTTGAATCATTTGCCTAATTTTTTACTTTATTTCAATCTGGATGTGGCAATTAAGTTATCTCAAATATGTATGTAGCCTAGCTGAAGATTGGTTTCAAAATATAGCCTAAGTTAGATTTTACGTAGATTTGAATCAATATTACTAATTCATTGATTTGAAATATTTTGTTTGAATGTATATGTATGTTGCAGTGGTGCTGAAGATGTCGCATTGATCGAGTATGCGCATCTAACTGGTCGACCGTATAGGGTGTTTAGCCTTGATACTGGGAGGCTGAACCCAGAAACGTATCGTTTTTTTGATGAAGTTGAGAAACGTTATGGTATACGCATTGAGTACATGTTTCCTGATGCTGTTGAAGTTCAGGCATTAGTAAGGAGCAAGGGGCTGTTCTCTTTCTATGAGGATGGGCACCAGGAATGCTGCCGTGTGAGGAAGGTGAGGCCCCTTAGGAGAGCCCTTAAGGGTCTGTGTGCCTGGATCACTGGCCAGAGGAAAGATCAGTCTCCTGGTACTAGGTCTGAAGTACCTGTAGTGCAGGTGGATCCAGTTTTCGAGGGTTTACATGGAGGGGTTGGCAGCCTGGTGAAATGGAACCCGGTGGCTAATGTTAAGGGCAAAGACATTTGGAACTTCCTCCGTACCATGGATGTACCTGTGAATTCATTGCACTCACAAGGGTACATCTCAATTGGGTGCGAGCCATGCACAAGGCCTGTCCTGCCTGGCCAGCACGAAAGAGAAGGAAGGTGGTGGTGGGAGGATGCCAAAGCCAAGGAGTGCGGCCTCCATAAGGGAAATCTAAAGCATGAAGATGTTGCAGTCAACGGCAATGGTAATGGGGCTGCAAGTACAAATGGTGCTCCTGAAGTTGCTGACATTTTCAATTCTCAGAATTTGGTGACTTTGAGCAGGACAGGAATTGAGAATTTGGCCAGACTAGATAACCGTCAAGAGCCGTGGCTGGTTGTGTTGTATGCCCCATGGTGCCAATTCTGCCGGGTAAATGATGCTTTAAGCTGTTCAGAATTCTGTTAACAATCTTCATTTGGGGTTTTATGTCTTAATTGGTTTTCATATGAATTTGAACAGGCAATGGAAGAATCATATGTTGAGTTGGCTAAGAAGTTGGATGGGACTGGTGTGAAGGTGGGCAAGTTCAGAGCAGATGGCGCCCAGAAGGAATATGCAAAACAAGAACTGCAGCTAGGAAGCTTTCCTACCATTTTGTTTTTCCCTAGACACTCCTCTAATCCAATTAAATACCCCTCAGAAAAGAGGGACGTTGATTCGTTGATGGCTTTTGTGAATGCCCTCCGGTGATAGAAATCATCGTCTCATTTGCTGAAGAAGCATTCAACTCATTTCTCGGTAGAAGTCCAACGTTCCAATTAACTGCTCTCTCTATATGGTCATATCATACATCTGGTTTGTAGAGTGGAGGAACTTGGCAATACTGCTTGTTGGAGCCGGAATTCTGGACAATTTCATTTTTTATTCTGGCGTAATCAGCGCCATGAGGCCTAATGTCTTTTGGATGTTTTTGTCTCTCTCTGGTATTGGTTCTTTTCAATTTGTGTTCGATTAAGTCGGCGGTAATTCAACGTGGTTTTGAGTACGAGAAATATTGCTAGAACTGATAAGAGTACACTTGGTTGTGTAGTCGGTGTTTGTATAATAAAGTTTTTTGAACGTTCACGCCAATTTTAATGTGTCTAAACTTAGTGTAACGTCTAAATTTAACTTGCCGTATGCGTTTGATAGTACAAAACTAGCAAGCAAAAACATTGTTAGGTGTAAACCAACTATAAAATTTGTCAATACTCTCCGGTCAAGAAAGGCAACTTAGCCAAATTCTATCAGTTACAATACGCATCTAATGGGTTCTTTCGATTAACATAGCTTGTGGGGTAGGTAAGGGGATCTTCGTACTGTCATGAAACCCAAACTCTGAAAGTTCATATTTTAGACTAGGAAAACACAAGAATGTTCAGCTCGCGGCAGATCCTTAATTATAATATTAATTCTTTTTAATATTGTAATATTAATTAAAAACAATGGTAACAGAGAAT
>JAWDEX010000006.1:6930508-6943180 GCA_035221805.1 Trichilia hirta | reverse complement strand
GTTCCGAATTTTGGATGTCAGTGGTGTATTCTGCTTTCTCACTAGGACAGGGTATGCTTCTTTTCACTTCCTTGGGTCCCTAATAATCGTTTTGTGACCTACATCCCTTCTTTTTGTTTCTTTTTCTGGACTACGCGTCGACTTCTTTTTTTCGACTACATGTCCTCCACTCAAAACCGTGAGCAAACGCGTCAAACTCAACTAGTCCTGGTGGGCCGCAGAAGTTCCTCTGTACTTTCTATGTGAACCATTGGCTCAAGGTGGATATCCAGCAACACGGGACTCCAAAAGTTGCGAACGGTTTCCCAAGTTTTAAATCACTTTGGTTTTCTTACAAAACGACAATTTCGTTTCCCATTTCAGCCATATTTATAATCCCCGAAAATCATATTCATGCATTTTTAGTCTTTTAGAACAAGAAACGCAACAATGTCGTTTTCATGGGCATGCAAGAAATGCACTTTCGTTAACTCTCTCAAAACTCAACCTGTCAAATGCGTCTAACCCCATCTGTCGTGATTCGAGCCCTTCATCTTCTGTCCCCACTTGGTCTTGCAAATAGAAGTATAGGTTTTGGAACGAGCACCTGTGACCATAAACTATGACCATGCTATACTTTTGCATGCGGGCAAGCTTCTCATCAACCTCTTGTCAGAGTCCATATGGTATTTCAATAAAATGAGCTTTCCTGATTTTACAGTTATTTGATTTTTTTGAGCGGTGTGTTTTTTGTAATACTCTCGTCACTGTATAGTATGCAGTCAAGCAAATTGCCAGTGAAATTGTTTAGTTGTAAACCCTTCAGAAATTCGATTAAGAGGAGAAAACTTTGTATTGCTCAGTGGCCGAAGCCATTGTTTGTTGCCACTAGCCATCTCGAGAGTATGTTTTGCAAAGAACAAGATGAGGAAGCCATTGATTTTCTTGATAAGAATCCAAATGTGATCTTATATGGTGATATGAATTGGGATGACAAGCTGATGGTCCATTTCCTTTCCCTGATAGATGGGCTGATGCTTGGACAGAGTTAAAAATGGATGAACTTATGATACCAAATCCAAGCAGATGCTGTATGGCACCCGTAGTGTGCAAAGCGGCTTTGATCGCTTCATTTGTAGTCTACGTGATTTCAAAATCAGTAGAATTGACACGATTGGGAAAGAAGCAATACTTCGTCTGTTATTTTCACAAACAGACGAAAGTTGGAAGACGACAGGCAGACGTGGAAGTGCGAGGTCCCTGTTTTGCCTAGTGATCATTATGCCTTGCTTTGTAGCAAGTAGTTTTATAATATCAGTAAAATCCAATCTAATCTATCGGTAATTATATTTATTTTTAATTGATATTACTTTTAATGATATATAAAAAAATATATATTACCTTTATAATTTAAACACAGAGAAAATAAAAAATACCCTTTTATAATTTTTTAAAATAGTATTTATTAAAAAAGTCAAAATGCTTGTGATAAATATCCCATAAACTATAAAAAAAAAGTGACAAAATTACCTTCATTAAGTATAAAAGTATATATTTTTATTATATAAAATTTTAATTTTAATCATATAAATTTTTTATTTTTATTTTATATAATTTTAAATTAAAATAGTTAATTTTTAAAAAAAGATATTTTAAATTTAATTTAAAATTTTAATACTTTAATTTATAATATTTTATATTATAAATATTTATAAATTAATATTTAAAAATTAAATTAAAAATATTTTTATTTTATTTTCATAAAAATTTATGAAATTATTTTATTTTATAATTTAAATATATAAAAAATTTATAATTTTATATTTATATTTAATAAATTTTTTTAGAAGTATTTTTAAATATAAAATTATAAATTAATTTTTTTATGGTATAAAGTATTATAATTGTTCAATAATTTAAATAAATATTTAAATTATTTTTATTTAAATTTTAAAAATAAAAATAAAAATAAAATTTGTATAAATTTAAATTATAAAATAAATAAATTTATAAAATTTTATGAATATAAAATAAAAGTATTTTAAATTTAATTTTTAAATATTAATTTATATATTTTCTAATATAAAGTATTAAAATTATAAATTAAATTGATAATATTTTTTAAAAATTTTAATTATTTTAATTTAAGAGTTTTTATGATTAAAAATAGATTTTATATAATAAAAATATATATTTTTATTTTTAGTAAAAGGTTTTTTTATTTTTTTTTAAAATTATAAAATATATTTATTATAAATATTTTGATAAAAAAATAATATTTTAAAAATTATAAAAAAATATATATATATTTGTAATAAATTCTTTTGGACAGGTAAATGTTATTTTAAAATACAGAGGGATAATTTTTCATTCTCCCGAAGTTGTTAAGATGACTGACGTATGGGGGAAGCGGAAGGAAAGGATGTTGGTTGGTCTTGAAAGCGAAGAAATTGCATTGGCCGACATGGGACCCTTTCACTTTCTTATCTACTTATATTTAGTAAATTTATAAATATTACATGGAAATGGCTTTTATTGGTCGGCTGCCTGCAGTAGCAGGAAGCAGGGTTGCATTTGCTTCCATTATTTTCTTCGTAGACTTCTATTTTAAATCTCGTCTTAATAAAAATAACCTTATCATTTTTAAGAATAATTAAAAAATCATTGATTCAACTTCATGACTTTTAATCACATGTAATAAAATTTTTAAATGATTATTTTTTTAAAATTTATATGAACAAAAACATAATCTTAAAAATATTTATTTTTTAATTCAAAAAATTTTATAAAAGAAACTCTGGATTATGATAATAGAATTTTGATTTGAACAGATATTACTTACAGTATTTGTTTCCAAAATCAATCCAATCCATGTTCTTTTGTGCACTTATGGGTCAGACTACGGGTCGATATTTTAAAGGGAGATTGATAAAATTGAAAGAGGTCGCTACCTTAAAGGGAAATTAATAAAATTGTAATAGGTCGCTATCGCAAAGGGAGAGTGATAACTGGAACGAGAGGTGGTTTTCTTAAAAGGGGATTGATAAAATAACATGGTTTGAATATTCAGTTGATCATGTGAACAGATAGAAAAAACAAAAGTTAAAAAGGAAACCAATCTAGATTTTGTGAATTAGTTTGTCAAATGCAGGAAAAAGCATCTACCCATTTTCGAACTGCATGAAAGTCAAAAAAAAAAAAAAAAAAATGGAGAAGCTTTCATTATCGTTTGAATATTCCAGGAAAATTTCTCCATGCAAGTAAAGTTAATCACTTGCTTCGCTTTGGCTATAAATAGAGCTGCTCCTCGTCTACCACAAAAGCAAGCAGCTTTAATTTATCAACTCTTTCTATAGCTGCTAGCTTCACTGCCTCCTGCTGCTCCATTCTAGTTAATACTTTAGGGTCTGAAGTATAGACAGTTTTAAATAGGAATCTTATCATCAATGGAGATAGTCCATCGTTTCAAGGATTCCTTTGTAACAATTTTCGCTAAAATCTTCCTACTCTTGCTGGAAACAAACCTATTACAACAACCACTGGAGATCTTGGAGAATCGTCCTCTCCCACCTGCAGATCATTATAACCTAGTTGGGGTAATGACAATGATAGGGATTTGGTTGCCAACAGCTGTTGCAATCGGTGTCCAATCATTGACGATTCAATCCCAACAATCCCCTATGTTCGATCTTCTTTGTGTTGCATTCATATTCTCTTTCACTTGTCTCTTTCTTAGCAAATTCATGGGCTACAAATTTCATAGAGTAAGTCGAGTGGTAGAAGGACTTGGTATTCTATTTGCAGTGACGGCAATATTTGTAGCCATCTCAATTCGACATTGTATCTGGCTCAAATGCGTTACGTGGACACTTTACGCCATCTTATTGACTGCTATTACAGTTTGTTTGATAACTAGGAATCATATCTAAAAACTATATAATATTGTTCAAATACCAAGCCTTCTGTATTACCGTTATCGTCATTTTTCCCAATTCCAATGAGGGCAAGTGAAGAAATTACATAATCAATGTGTTAGATTTGGTTAGAGTTAGAGAGATGGAGTGTTGAAAGTCATCATACAAGTGTTCTTTTATTAGACACTGAGACACCCTAAATTAACATTTTCGTGGTGACAAAAATAATAAAAGCCAAATGTTGATTCAGCGTTCGTTTGTCCAAATATAATGTGAAACGATAAAATTTTGACTAAATAATTATGACAACGTACAATTAAAAGTTGGGGAGAATGATCATTATGGCTTGCTTTTGACAATCTGTAGTAAGTGGTTTTTTAATATCAAATCCAATCTATCAGTAATTATATTTATTTTTAATTGATATTACTTTTGAGGTGATTCAAATTATATATCGAAAATATACTACCTTCATCATTTAAACATAACCTTTCTTCTAATAAATATTATTTTGTTTAAAAATAAAAATAATGAAAGAAAAAATTATATACGAATCCCAAACCCATGAAAATTTGGGTATAACTGTTTCAATAACAGAGGCTATCCTCAAAAATTAAATAAAAATTAAAAATATCCTCAAAAACTAAAATATAAAAAAAATAGAGAAAGCCCACACAATTTACAAATGAATTTGATTGAATAAAATAATTTATTTTCTGAAGAGAAGATTAATTTAAAGGTAAGTTTAAAATTTTAGTAGGTGTTTTGAATTTAGTAATTTTTTTTTAATTTTTAAATAATGAAATATTTAAAATATTTTGTAATCGTTTTACAAATAGGACAAAATCGCCAACTATCTTCCCTAAACTGTCTAGGATTACAATGGACTGTTAATTCATAATTATTAATATAAAATGAAATATATAATTTTATAATTAAGTTAAAAAAAAAAACACCAAATTCAAAGTATTCAAGCAGCAAAGGTGACAAATCTGAAAAAAGTTATAAATATATCCAAAGTGTTTAATTGTCTGGTTATATTTTCAAATACTTTATAAAACTAACAATTTTTTTTTATTTTTAAAAATAAAAACAAAAAAAAATTATGTTTAGTGGCATACTTTATAAAATTTATTTTCAAAATTTTAACTAAAAAAAAAAAAATTTTGTTAGTTTTTCACCATTTAAAAAATATATTTTCAAAATTAATTACAATTTTTTTTAAAACAACTACTTTACCTATTTATAAAAATAATATTATTAAATACACTTTAAGAAATTCCATCCTGGTGCCATAAAACTTGTATTTTGTTTGGGAAAGAACAAAGCAAAGGTTTCTTCATTGGAAAGAAAAATAATTGCAAATTTAATAGGAAAGGTTGCTTAAATACTCTCATCATACTCAAATCACGAAACAAATTATATCGCACAACTCACACACATATATGTACCTAAAAGCATTCGTAGCATGTTTCAACATGTTTTTCTCTCTTTATTACTGTTGGCTTTAGACTTTCTGTGAATTAAAAAGTCTAAGTTCTAATCCTAGTTGTATTAGGAAGCAAGATTACTTAATGATCTTAGGAAATTAAGGTGTTCTATTAAAGAGAAAATTTTCTAGAAAGCCAATTTGTAAGTAAATTGGTAGAAGGGAAAAATAAGGAGAGAAAAGGGAGGGAAATTGCCAGGTTTTTCTTCATTATTCAGTTTTCGTTGATTTGTTTGATTCGAATTTGTTAACTGATGGATTAAAATAAAATTCGGTTCGAAAATTCTTGAAACTTTATTTTACAATTTGAACAGCAAATATGCATTTTGTAATTTGTAATTTTAATTTGGATTTATAACTCATATTTTTAGGTGATTTATCTCAATTTTTCTTTAATTTTTATTTTGTTTAACTCATATTTGTTTTATTTAATTTTGGTATCGCTACCACCTTATAATTGTTCTAGAAATTGCTTGTTTCTTGTTAGTTTTAAGTACGAGGGAAGTTTTTGATTGTGCATGAGTCTTGCATTGATTTGGTGTTTTCTTTCCCCAACAATTACAACGGATAAAGACACTAGGGTTTCTTCGTGGATCTCCATGGAAAACACATGCACAAAGAACAAAACATGTGGTTCTGGTCGGAAGAAGATTGAGATTAAGAGAACAGAGAAGATTTGTCATCGTAGAGTGACCTTCTGGAAGAACCGGAAAGGGCTTTCTAATAAGGCCCGTAAATATTGCCAGTTATGTGATGCAAATATAGCTATAATAATATTTTCTCCCTCGGGGAGGATGTTCATTTCGGTCATCCTCTACAGAGTATGCCGTCAATTGATTTCTTTCTGAGGATGATGATGATGATGAAACGGATGCTGGAGAAGAAAGGTTTTGGTGGGAAGATTCGGTGGAGGGTTTAAACATGGAGAAGCTTGAGCATTATAAGGATTCTTTACGACAAAGAAGGAATAATGTTGGAATGAGATTGGAAGAGATAGTGATGCGTGGGAATTGTGAGATAGATTATTTAAGTTCTTTTTTTTAATTAGCCATGTATATGTTCTTCTCTTATAACTGAAATTAAAAGTTGAAGGGCTATTCTTTTTACATCTGTATATTACGTTGGACTGCATTTGCTAACCGATATATACATACTGAAACGTATATAAAATAAAATAAGAAATAATGCAAGGGTCCACTTGTTGGAAATGAATAAAGTATATTTTCATTCATTATTTTACCAAAATTTAGGATGTACCCAATTTCATCCTATTTTACAATTCACATGAATGGAAAAAGTTTCAGATGGTCAGTAGACTCTCTCGCTTCTAACTTTTCTGGACAGGACAGGACAGGACACGACCATATATGATTCCAAGTGCACGTGAAAGGGTTTGTTCAGTAATTTCAGACACTCAAAACGCACTACCTTTTACTTCCCTCCATTCAACTACCCTTCTAAAGAAATCAAAACCGTCAAGATCAGTGGCCGCACTCGAAATCAACGGTCGAAGACGGATTAGAACCAACGATCCACTAGATCTTGCACATTTAATTTGGAATCTAGAGACAGCTCATATGCAAAATTTTGCTCTGTTCTCTATGAAAACAAGAGCAGCTTTGTTTACAATTAGAAATAGATATAAAAAGAGAGGGAGATAGATTTAGAGCTAGCACTCTCTACTGTCATGTAGATCTATCAATCCATTAACTTTAGTTACACAAAGCGTTTGTCTTTACAATTTGTTGTAAAGAGAAGAGAACTCTTCAGGAAAATGATGAGAGATTGCGGAGTACTCTGTTCTCTCATTGCTTTGGTTTTGTTTATTGCTGTTCAAGGCGTCAATGGTGATAGCCCTTACAGGTTTTTTACATGGAAAATTACGTATGGAGATATCTACCCTCTTGGTGTTAAGCAACAGGTAGCTACTATGTCTTTGTTTCTACTGGTTGTTTAGTTTGTTTTCTGAAAACACTTCTCTTGGTTTTGAAAGCAACAGTTTTGTTTATTTCTCTGAATGTGGGAAAATGTTGTAGGGAATCTTGATTAATGGGCAGTTTCCGGGACCTCAGATCGATGCAGTTACCAATGATAACTTGATAATTAGTGTTTACAATTATCTAAGAGAACCGTTCCTTATCTCTTGGTAAGTGTATGAATTGGTTTTTGTTTCTGTTTTTCAGTATTACATTATGTTCTGGTTTTCTAGGAGAATGTAGGCAAATGAAATATGCGAAAGCTAATCTAAACTACCTAAGAGTCTTGCATGTTTATTGCTTGTAATGAATCTTGTCCTTAATCATCATCATTTGGTATTAAACTTCAACCCATAATTTCATATATTTCTCTAATTTTCTTCAGTTTTTCAGTAACCAAGCAGAAGTCACACCAAAGTCTAAATGTGATCTAAATAAAATGGATTTAATATAAAATGATGGGACAAAAATGGACTATAGCAGATCTGTGAATTTAATAACAGCCTCCCGTTGGTGGAAACGTTAGCTTCATTTCCTCTTTAGTTTTTGGATTTTAAATGACAAATGTTGTCCTTGGACATTATCGTTTAATGGTACAACTGTAGGGTTGATTTGGTAACTTCATTCTTCAGGAAATCCTTATGTCTTAAATCAATAATCAAATATTGTCAATAAAAAAGTGCAAAAAGTTAAAGGAAAAAATGGGGACAAGATTGAAATTTTTCCTTTTTGGCCACTTTGATCCGTCTGGTTATTTTAGTTCTGAATTCTCTTACATCATGTTAAAATCTGACTTTGATCAGAAACATAGTTAATGTTTTAATCTTAGTTTAACTAATAACCCTATTAAAAGTACTAAAATAGCGTAGTAAACCTTACTCCACGTGCTAGATCTCTGGAACTTCACATCAGAATTATCAATAAATCCTTTTGCCAATATATATTTAATTGTCTTGAGCTTGGTTTATTTAATAAGAATTTGACATTAATGAATTGGTATGTGTCGCTGGTGCATTAGAACTATTAACTCTGCATCTCCCATCTCTCATTCAATGAATAAAAGTAGATCGATTCTTTCAGAAAAGTCGTGCATTTTTAAGCGTGCATTTATAATGTATTAGAGATTGAAGTGTGGTAACTCTTTTCGAATAAAATTATTGACTCCTTGAGTATAAGCAAATGGTTAATAAATATTAGTTGTCGAGGAAAAGTGCTGTTGTACTTCTAAAATTTATTACCGATGATTTAAGCCGAAAGTACTTATCATGTCCTGTGTTTTTTTAAGGAATGGCCTACAGCAGAGAAGGAATTCATGGCAGGATGGAGTTTATGGAACAAACTGTCCAATCCCACCTGGAAGAAACTTCACATACGTGCTCCAAGCAAAAGACCAGATTGGCAGCTATTTCTACTTTCCCTCGTTTCTCTTCCATAAGGCTGCCGGAGCATTTGGTGGCATCAGAATCTGGAGCCGACCCCGGATTCCAGTTCCCTTCCCTACTCCTGCCGGGGATTTCACTGTCCTCGCAGGCGATTGGTACAAGACAAATCACTATGTAAGTTTTCCTTATTTCTGGGATTATGTTGCTTTTGGCAAATTCCATTTTTACACTGATTTCTCCTTCATTGCACAGATATTAAGACGTTATCTGGACATTGGTCGCAATCTTCCTGCACCTGATGGACTTCTCATCAACGGTCGCGGATGGAATGGATACACATTCGCAGTTGATCCAGGTGATCCATGAATCAAGTTCTAAATTTGATCTCTTCCAAAACTTGTAGTTTCATGACATTAGTATGTTTTTGAATTCCGAATCCAGGCAGGACTTACAGGTTCAGGATCTCAAATGTGGGTCTTGCAACATCATTTAACTTCAGAATCCAGGGCCACAAGATGAAATTGGTAGAAGTAGAAGGTTCACATACGCTGCAGAACACCTACTCTGACCTTGACATTCATCTTGGACAATCTTATTCTGTCTTGGTCACAGCGGATCAGGCTCCAAAGGATTATTACATTGTTATTTCTTCACGTTTCACCGCTCCTGTGCACACAACTACAGCCATACTTCATTACAGCAATTCACGAACAGGAGTCTCCGGTCCTGTCCCTGGTGGCCCAACCACTCAGATTGATTGGTCCCTCAACCAGGCCAGATCCATTCGGTACATATTATTTACTTGTGATTTTGTTATATCTGAGTAATGTGTATGCTGTAGTTTCTCATGATACTCGTAATATTATCCTGACTAGATGGAATTTGACTGCAAGTGGACCTAGGCCTAATCCACAAGGCTCTTACCATTATGGAATGATAAAGACCAGCCGGACAATTATACTCGCAAACTCTGCTCCTTTCATCAATGGCAAGCAGAGGTTTGCTATCAACAGTGTGTCATATGTTCCGGCAGATACTCCATTGAAACTAGCAGACTACTTCAAGATTCCTGGAGTGTTTACTCTTGGAAGCATGCCCACCAGCCCCACATGGAAAAATGCATACCTTCAGACATCTGTTATGTCTGCTAATTTTCGGGAATTTGTTGAGATTGTGTTCCAAAATTGGGAGGAAACTGTTCAATCATACCATATTGATGGCTATTCCTTCTTTGTTGTTGGGTAAAGCTTATCAATATTGATGCTTGACATACTTGCATTGCAATCTTTGCATTAGTATATACTGAAAAATTTAATAATTTGTGAAATGAATAGGATGGATGGAGGGCAATGGACGCCAGCAAGTCGAGCACGATACAATTTGAGAGACACAGTTGCTAGGTGCACTACTCAAGTATAAATCATGATCAAAGGGGCGTTTATCAAACATTTTATTACGACCATTTCAAACCAATCCTGAAATGTGTTTGATTGAATGCAGGTGTATCCCAAGTCATGGACAGCGATCTACATGGCTTTGGACAATGTAGGAATGTGGAACATAAGATCTGAGAACTGGGCAAGGCAGTATTTGGGACAACAATTCTATCTCAGAGTTTATTCTCCAGCAAATTCATGGAGAGACGAATTACCAATTCCTAAGAATGCTCTACTTTGCGGCAGAGCAAGAGGTCGACACACAAGACCACTCTGAATTATTATTGGCTACGAAAATGCAACATAGAATTTTGTCACAAAAGGGTGACAAACAAGCAATGAATCCTCAAATCAACTGCGGGAATTAAATTGTTCCAAGAAGCTCAACTTGAGCTTTGAGTCTTTCTTTTTCCTCTGTCCCTCCCTTTGTTTTATTTTTTCTAGATGGGTTTCTGCAACTCTCAAATGAGAAGTAATTGTTGTATGTGTTTCTCTGTAATATCAGCATTAACGTCAATAATCTGAGTCCAAGCAAGATTCAGTGTCTTGGAATGCCAATGCCGTGGCACAAAAATTGTTGAAAAAACTCAAAAAACAAGAAACCAGGTAAAGACCTGATCCCTTCCCCAAACTCGAAGTCTAACCCCTCAAGAATAATCAATGAAAGAAAAAACAAATATGCAGAATATGAATTCTAATCAAGGAACACAATTTGAAAGACAAGACAAACAAGATTGAGAGAAGAAGTTTTTATTACTGGAGGTTTTATAATTTACAAGTACAAGAACAACTCTCAAAACAGTTTTTCTTTCTCTTCCCCTCTCATGCTCTTTAGCCTTATGATTCTATTCCGTTTCTAAAAAGCCTCTCTCGCTATCTCCCTTGACTTGGAATATATAAAATTTTTATTTATATATGAAATCTTGAAATAATTAGGAATATCGCACAATTGGAACAATTCTATTTGAATGAATTTCTCGATTTGTTCAATTGAATTTTTTCTTGGTTCTCCAACTTATTTTATCACCAAATTTGTTTGAACGTATTAATTGATTTGTTCGGCCAAATTCTTTCGAACTTTCTGATTTCTTTTTTTTCAGGATTTTGTTTAGACATTTTCTTCGATTGGTTCAATCGAATCTCCTCTGTGACACACAAAATTGAATCATACTTCACAAAAATGTTCAATAGAAGCTGTGTATAATGTCTCACCCATTGGGTCAAGCCTAACAATTTCTGAACTATGTCTAAAGGCCATACTGAGATGGATGTTAGGGATAGTAACATCTGGATCGGCAATTCTTGGTTAAATTACAAGTAATGATACACTTTGTAACTCATATAACAAAGGTCCCTTCTATTCAATTATCGGGCAATTAAATTAAGAAATAAGAATTAAGAGAAAAAGAAAAATTGTGGCCATTAGAACTTTTTAATAAACTGCCCAAAGGTTCATGAAAATTTTCCTTTCCACACTGAATCCTTGATTTATTAGTGTTACGGTTATTTTAATAACAATTGTAATGGTGTATGATTATAAATATAGAAGATGCAGTTAATATTCTCAATAAAATGGGAAATACTATACTTTTTAAATAATTATCTGAATTTTCCATCGATGTGATTGTTGTGAATTGGATAATAAAATGAGATAATAAATCATTTTGAATATTATAAAATTAAAACTATGGCACAAATTGGTTTGCAAGAATAGATGAAAACAGGTAATTGTAGAAAGCTAATTATTTTCAACTCTATTTAAATTTATCATTCATTCAATAAATACCATATCACATGATGAAAATTTGAAATAAATTAGTTTCAATATGTAAATATTATTCTCAACAGAATATAACAAAGTTGGCACATATGAAAATAAATAAAAATGATTATTCCAATGAGTTAACCATTATCTCTTGTGAATCATTACATTGCATTTATGATGAAAAAAATATATTATAATGCCCATTTTACCCCTTATTTTTTTATTTCTTTTTATCTATTAAGAATAATTAAGTAATTTTTTATTCATTAATTTAATTTGATGTAAACAAACAGAAGTAGAATCATTCATTTCCCGTATTCAGTAGCTTCTTTTCTGCCATTTTTTTTTTTACTTTCAAACTTTTTTTAATTTTTTTAAAATTATTCATTTTATGATCGATTAAAATTTAATTTCTTTATATTAATTTTGTATACTCAACACAGATTATATCTTAGAAATTTTGTTGGAGTAATTTGGTCAATGATTAAGTCAAAAAGAGAGTAGGATCACTATTTATAATTTGGAGCTTTTCAAAATTACTTACGATTCAAATGTTTAAAGGTTAAATTGACTTCTCAGTATAATTTTCAGTATCGTTACTATCTTATTTTCGTATTTCGATAAAAATTTTTAATAATAGTTATTATTTGTTATGAAAATAACTATTTATTATGAAATTTTTTTTAATTATTATACTCAATTAGGTTAGAACTGACTCGATTAGTTATAAA